>JAUMHE010000042.1:23191519-23206913 GCA_032359235.1 Enteromius mattozi
AGTTTTTGGTGACATAATATATGAGTGTAACTGTGTATATACAGTATATGGTAAAACATATGTATATGTTAGGTTTATGTATTAAGTATATTTTAAAAATAATAATATAACATTTTATAATATAAATATATACATTTATTTATGTAAATATTCTCAAGATATAAACACAGTACACATTCATTTAATATGTAAACAAAAACTTTTATTTTGGATGTGATTTTTTTATATTATCTTTGAGTATATTAATTGAAAGTGGGAAAAAGGAGACATTTTGAAAAAAAGAAATGTAATACAGTCAAAACCAATGAAAGTATATTATTACTTTTACTTACATGGAAGAGATTTCAATCAGTTCTTTGGTTTGTGGACACAGTGTACTGTAACTCATGATTTATTATGCCCTGTTAGTTTTAACCAACAGTGTTTGGTGTGCAGCCTTTTTTCAACATTCTTAGTGTAAATATGCATGAAAAGAAACAGTTCCAAATCTGACATAGTCATTTTTCTTTGTAGGAAAGTCAGTGTGCTCTAAGAGGGGGGGGGGGGGGAAATCCTGTGTTTCTGCATCTGGTTCTGGGTTGGTTTGGACTCCACCTGTGACGTGGTGGGGGAAACCCCAACAGGGAGTCTCACCAGAGGGCTGAACGCCTGATCGCACGTCCTGATTTGGCCAAGTACTGTGTCCCTAGAACAACATTTTAATGCAAAAATACAGTCTTTACCATATCTCTACACCTAAACATACCCTTACCCATGAGTAATGCCTAAAATCAGAACAAGTGATAGATGATTGACTCTGATGTTCAAACACCAAACACTGATTGTAAGCCTAAACTTCACAAAAACTGTAAACTGTTTCTTTAAATCTAATTGGTTAATCACAATGTTCCACTTGGCAAAATCAGGTTAGCATGACTGATCATGCATGGCTTATAAGCTCTGAAATGCATTAAAACATGGACAAATCCCCCAACTAAACTTACAGAGAATCCCTTTCAACTCTAAAGAGAAACTTGGCAAGAAACTCCCAACAACAGGCAAGCTCCAAGTCTGGTATTATTTAACTATGAAAATACACATCCAGTACATTGAGGCGATTTAAAGGGATAATTCGTCCAAAAATGAACATTGTGCCATCATTTACTCACTCTCTTGTCGTTCCACACCATTTGCGTTTCTTTTTCTCATGGGCATAAACAGCTGAAACATTCTTCAAAATATCAGTTTTTTTTCTGTTTTTGGAACAGGAACAACACGAGCAGCAGTATCATTTCAATTTCATTTTTGAGTGAACTGTCCCTTTAAGGCTTTGTTCAGAATAGCATACTACCTTAGTACTCTGACTATGTCTACTATTAATATGACCATGGAAATAAACATGCATGCAATAAGTTTACATGACTACAATGTAGCATACTATGTTTAAAACATTTGAGCCCCATTCACCGGAATGATAACTATAAAACAAAAATTGCTAACATTGCTAACATTCCCATTAGGTTATAAACATTTTATTGTCCAGTTTTTAAAATGTTTTCATGGTTATGCAAAGGACTGGTGAACATTCAGTTTTATAAACATTGGAATGCTACTTTTAAATGTTCTCTGAACATTCTGAAACAAGTATTGACATAAAAAAAATAAACAAAAAAAACATCCAACTAAATGCTTTAGAAATGTTTCGTTTAAATGTATAGGAAGAACATTGTTCATAACAGAGAGAACCTTGCCAGAACATTAGGCAAACTTCTGAGAACATTGCTGTTATTGGGTTAGTGTCCACACCAGCCCATGATAATATTCTGTTTATTATAAACCTGTGCTATACAGATCTGTCACCTGCCACTTTAAATTCTCAGGTTCTCTAAACCCAGGTGGATTCTAAATGGCTGTATCTTTATAGTTCTCATACTTCCTGTAAACAATCCTTTATTGTAAAGAAAAAGCAGAACAGCAATATTCAAATTTAAACATAGCACCATTTGTGAAAAGAGGAAAACTCATAATTATCTATATGTAACCATTATACTATAACATTTTCCATTAATCTTACTTACGCACTTAAGTTTGCTTATGATAAATGAGTCTTGTGTTCTGCTGGCGTTCAGAGCTCTTCTTTACAAACAGACAAAGCTACTTTTTGGCTTCCGATAGAGCTTGTTGCAGCCAGGGGGTCAGATCAGTGCTGCTTTTAAGGGCTCTTTAATCATATTGTCAGGTTCCTCAGTTGAGTCAGTTCCCACCGTTACTCATAGCCACGGGTTCACAAATATAAACTCATGTATCATCTGTCTGGACCCAGGCTCAGAGGAATGAACAATGATCGTTCTGTCTCTGTATATCTAATTATAGATTTCAAAACACAAAGTCTGTAAAAGCTCCAGCAAAACTGGGGATCAAGATGTTTCACCTTTAAAACTAGCATTTGTTCTACCGCTCGTTGTGCAAAATCTACTTTCTACTTCCAGTTCGCTAAAGCCTAGAAATGAAAACTTGTGTGTATTTTAGACTGCAGCTGTTTGGGATCTGTAAGATTTTCAGTGGGTTTTTTTTTTTTTTTTTTTTAAGAGGTCTTTTATAATGCTCATCAAAGCTGTATTTATTTGATCAAAAATAAACTAAAAACAGTAATAATGTGAAATAAAAATAAGGATATTCTATTTTAAAATATTTTAAAATATAATTTATTCTTGAGATGAAATGCTGAATTTTCATCAGTCATATGGAAGCAAGGAAGGAAGGAGGGAAGGAAGAAAGAAGAACCTTCAGTCAAAGAAAAAAGTACTTTTTAACATTTTTAACATTGTTCTTTTAAACTATATATATATATATATTTATATATATATATATGTGTGTGTGTGTGTGTGTGTGTCATGCTCAATCATGCTCAAGCTATATTTTTTATACTCATAATATTACAGTATATGCACTGACATGGTCTCTTACAAACAAAGGTCCCAAAAGAGTGTTGTTGCCATAGAAGAACCATTTTTGGTTCCCAAAATAATTTTTTAGTGAACCGTTTCTAAAAGAACCATTTTGAAGAACACTTTAAAAATCTAAAGAACATTTTTTTTGTCTTTAAAATAACCTTTTTCTGCATTTCAAAGGTTCCATGGATGTTCAAGATTCTCCATAGAACCAATGATGTCAATAAAAAACCTTCATTTCTAAGATTATGAATGTAACAGGATTTTTTTTTTTCCCTTCAAAATATTATTCCTGCAGTTTGCATGTTGAATTTTTAATTTCTCAGCAGTTCCATTTTCTTCAAAATGTAATGCCACCATGGCTATAATTGACCTGAAAAAGGTGAGAAGACCTGAAATGGCCGGCCATTTTGCCCGCAGCAATGCTCACACATATTTGCACTGCATTCTGACACATTTCAGAATTCAACAACATGATAAATGGAGCTTGTATAGCTAGCAGTATTTACAGTTGTGTACTCACATTGTACTGTATGTTTCAGGCCTAAAGCTGCACACTCAGACACCCAGTCAAATGACTGTGAAAGAACAGTGACATTTTGTTTTTGTGTTTTGGTCCGTATGAGTCAAGAACACATTTTTTCTGTCTCTCTGCCTAAATCCTTCTTTCTCAATCCTTGTCTTGTTCAACTTTCATTTGAACTCTATTTTATCTAGTTATACTAGGCCTAGGCATTCATGTCCCTGTTTGCACTCACTTAAATAATACATGAAATGATTGACTTTGTTCTAGTCCGAGATAATTTTCTTTTTACTAGCGTAAAATGGCAAACCCACCATCTATATTCTTGAATCTTGATGAATTCGTTTTGCAGAACAGAACGTGCTCTTCATGTGAAAAGGGAACTGGGACTCCACAAGGGTCAGTATGCAAGACTCAAATGTATTTTTAATGCGTAAACTCAATAAGTCATGCTAATAACATGTCACATGCTACAGTAACAAGTGCATAAAGTAAGATACAGACAACAAAATCCAACCTCAACCTATTTTGTGTGTGTATACCAGGAACTGAAGATTTATCCGTAACTGTTGTCTTTAGTGACTGTAGACAATTTGGTTCAAAACAATATTGCACTGTGAAAAGTGCTATACAAGTAAAGCTGACTAGACGTGATTGTTAGTAAATCAAAAGTAAATACAGGACTATTGTACTGTTTCCATGAGCAGCAGATGGTACAGTTCCGTTTTATTATGGGAAAGTCGGATCACCTTTAACTGACATGGTCACATGACCAGAATGTGTTTTTAGAGGATGTTTTTCTTTTACACAAGATAAGTTTAACTGACAAGTTAATAGAGCCATGATAACACCACACCCATAATACTTACAACGCATACTCAAAGAGACATGTCTAACACACTATATGTGTGTGTGTGTGTTTGTGCGTGTTTATGTGGTATGTATATTATATAAAGTACATTTCATCTTGAGACATCACAAAGGATCAATCAATCATCTGTCAAAGAACAAATCGCACACATCGTATGAATCATACTGCACTGACATAAGCTGGACAAATATAGTGCATTCTTGTGCAGGCACACCTTCTGTCTATAGTACACACATGTGATGTCCGGACCACAACCCAGCATGTTATGACCACAAATTTATTTGACTGACATATGAAATGAGTACATTTATTTTGTGTTGTTTTATGTGTTAGCTTATTTGATGATTGATTTTAACACAGTAAGAGTGCGGACAAATGAGTGTGTTATTGTTGTTACCTAAAAACATTTTAAATAATTTAAACAAAGAAATGTTTAAGATATACGTAAATATTAGACAGACTGATAACAGATTAAATAAAAGTAAACTAAAACTAAAATGAATAAATAAATAATTCTAAAAAGTAATTTAAAATATGAATAAATACTATAATAGAATATAAATAATATTAAAAAAATCACTTTAGTGGTGTGACTTAATAGCATATACTATTTTTTTAAAGATGGTGTGCCAAAAATCTGACAAATGCTGGCAACTCGTCAGTAAATTAATTGTCAAAAAATTTGTCACCCACCTGACAAATGTTGGAAACCCATTAGTAAAATAACTGTCAAAAATATGCCACCAATCTGACAAAATTTGGCAACCGATCAATAAATTGTCAAAAGTTGTTTTATTCTTAAAATGCAAGCAGATTTTTTTGTTTGTTTGTTTATTCCAAGAATTAATTTATTTGGATTGATTGATTGACTGACTGATTGCCAAATAATTGTACATATTTTATGCTATTAAATTGATTTAAAATTTCTGTATGATTTACACAGACATAACTTAGAAAACAAAGCATGATATACAATTCTGCTAATGAATCGTTACTTATACCCAACACAGTCTCACGACCAATTCGTACGTATTCGTACGAGGTGCCAAATTCATGCTTATTCGTACTAATTTGTACAACCTCACTCGTACAATTTTGTACGAGTGGTCTAAAACCCTGTGATGGGTAGGTTTAGGGGCGGGATTAGGTTTAGGTCATTCGTACAAATTCATACGAATTGGCAACTCGTAAAATACATACAATTTAGAAGAAATCGTATGAATTTGTACGAGTGAGGTAGCCACCTTGTAAAATATGTACGAATTGCCGTGAGATCGGGTTGTATATACCATATGATATTTCAAAGATAGAATGCCACCAATCTGACAAATGTTGGCAACCCATCAATAAATTTATTGTCAAAAATATGCCACCAATCTGACAAAACTGGCAAACCATCAATACATTTTCAAAAGTTGTCTTATTTTTAAAAAGATGATTATTCATTCATTTGACCGTTTATTTGTTTTATTTATTATCTACTGAATGATTGATTAACTTGCTTATTGCCGAATAACTGTACATATTTAATGCTATTAAACTGATCGCAAATTTCTGTGTGATTTACAAAAAATGTATAAGTAAATAAAATAAAATTTGCTATACTGTTGTTTCATGAATATGTCCCAGTGGATACAGGAACCTTATGAACACAAACATGGACTGTGTGCATGTCATCTCAGAATCTGAGACTGAGACAAACATGATGCACTTCAGCACTGAATACAATAATTGTCACAAGATATATGTCCTGACTCACTGGTGCAACTCTGTTTATGTAATATCAGATGAAAAGGCTTAATCAGATGACTGATTCTATTTGGAAGCTCTTTTAAAACACGTGTTTGTGTCTTTCAGCGTACTGCAGTGACCTCGGAGCTTTTATATCACTAGCTGTGAGAAACAGAGGTCTATTTTCATACTCATTCTTGATTTCTGTGAGGTAATGGCAAGAGAAATGGAGGGTGAACTGTGTTGCGTAACAGCTTTAAGGACAGAAATATACAATAAAACCCTAGTGTGCAACTACTGCACATGGTGCACTTTTAACCTCTACAGCAATTTCTTAGACTGGATTTTATTGAAGAATTTATTATGGAATTGGAATTATTGGGCTTTTTGGTTTTAAAGTCCTCATTTTTCCACACAATAGCAGTCATAAGAGTATTAGTAGACCGTCTGCTTAATAACTTCTAACACTTTATTTTGATGGGTCCACAACATACAACATAATGACTATGAGAAACTTTGCAAGTATATGTCAACTTATTCTACTAACCCTAAACCCAAAGTCTAGTCTGTGAATTGCGAAGAAAATGTAATAAAAACCGGTTACAAATGACTGAATGATTTTTCGTCATTACATTTATATATTATAGCATTATAACATAGCATTTGTGCCAATAAGATATTACTAAAATTACAAGGTTTTATAAAAGAAATCACAGCGAGACAGGGATAAATCACAGCATTCCAGTCTCAACACTGTGAATGTTGAACACTTTTGTGGGTAATTGGTGTCTGCAGCGCTACGCAATCACTAAACAAACATCATTTCCATAATGAGGAGAGGGTCAAATTGTGATTAGTTGAAATTTCTCTGCTTACAGTTAAGGCAACCTGAATGAGAGCAGTCTGGACGCAGTCAAACTCAGGTTAGATGTGTGTTGCAAGATTTCGGCTCATGAACTTAGTGGAAATGTTAAATGTTCCCATCAACGGCCTTGGGCTCCACAATCAGGACTGATGATTAATAGTCCTGAGCTGCCAAAAGATCTGTGGGCTGTTTTCTGAAAACACCTCTGGTCTTAGATGAGAACTTTATTCAAGAGTACCTTCTAAGTTATTCTGTAACTAAACAACTAGGCCCATGTACACAAAGACAGAACAATAGCACAAATAAAAATCGGTTCATCCTTCATTGATGTATGGTAAGGTTAACCTAAAATGATTCCATTAAAATAGAATAGAACATTCTTTCTTTCTCATTGTCCATAGAATGAGAGTCAATGGGGTCTAATGTTGTTTGAAGCCTAGCATTCTTCAAAATAAATAATTTTATGTTCCACAAAGTCATGTAGATTTGGAATGAAATGAGGGTGAGAAATGATGACTACCCCTTTGATATCATAAGTATTAAACCACAAATTCAGATTTCAAATCAGTTAAATTGCCTTGCTCAGGAGTTCAGTTCACATATCAGGCAATTCTGTGCACCTTTTCAATGCTTAATAAACCACACAAAGCCTTTGAGCTATTAACAACTCTCTGTGAGTCTGACCTTTTTAATTTGTCTGAGGCCTATCAGGCAGCTGTCAGAAATGAGCCGTGAACCATTATTCATTCAGTTCACAGCAGATTACTGTGATTTTTTTCTTTCTCACCTTTTTTTTCTCTCTCGCTATGTTAAAAAGTGACTTCAAATGTACCGGAACTAAACTGTTGTTCCCAAAGGAAAACTTCATCTGTGAATATCTTTACATTTTATATATAACATGTTGGTTTGTGTATTTATGTGAGTGAGTGTGTGTGTGTCTTCTATTCAAATGTGTGTGTGGGCTTGTACAGCATGTTAAAAAAGCAACCTGTAACATAATCTCCCTGATGGCCTCCTTCTGCCTTGCAAGCTTTGATTTAAATCACATGATTATAGATGCTGCGTGCATTGAGCGAGTTTTGCCAGCATCATTTGAGCTCAGATATAAATGTTAAGTGAGCAACAAAATGTCATGTTGCCTTTTGATGTTTACAGTGGCTGATTTAGAAATTGACCTTGGCCAGGAAAAAAAAGCCATATGGCAATATTTTACGATTACTATCATTTTGTATCTGTTGTGCTGCAAAGTAAATATGAGCTTATATGCAAGACCTATATGACTCTTTAAATCAGTTATACAATGGTTAAGTTCTACAAATACTGTATGCAGTTTAAAAAAACATAGTTTTCATTTTTCACAGTTTTTTTTTTTTTATGTCATACGAAATTATGTGAGGTCTGTTATTTGATTCTTGTGACTAGCAGACATTAAAAAAGTCTGACTGTCAAGCTTGGCAATATAAAAATGATAAAAGAAAATTGCTTATTTCATTTAATGAAGATTTGTAATAAACTAATGAATAGAACAGTTTAGGTTTACTTGATTATTCATACATATATATTGTATGTATATTTTTATTCTTTTTTTGTTTGTTTACAAAATTTATATTTAAATGCTTTTGTGTACTATAATTTTTTCTCAAGCACAGTTGTGCGTTGCATTATATGCGTAATGAAGGAAACGGGGACGTGTGGATCCATGTGCAAGCTTTATTGAAAGACGTGGTCAAACAGAAAGGGTCGGCAACACAGTGAGCTGGTATGTCAGAGGCAAGATACAACAATAGTCCAGTAAACGAGCAGGGTCGGTCGATCGGCAAACAGTACCCCAGCGGTGAGGCAAAGGCAAAAATCCAAAACAAAACAGGTATCGGTACACGGACAAACCACAAGGAAAACAGAACACAAACCAAAAACAACAAAACGCTTTGCAAGTGACAAACTCAAATATGATACTGATTTTCTGTTAGCCTATTATTTTATATGCCAGGCTTTACAGGGTTAAGTATCTTTTCTTCTCTGTTTTGACCCCTATAGTTAAAGCCTATAGTGCAGCTGATTCAGTATAAACCCCTTTATTTAGACATTTACACATTAATCACATTTTAGCTACCTTCAAAATAGCTAAATTTAGAACAGTGTATTACAAAGCATACTGCAATTACTATTTCAGCATTATCTCTGTACAGTGAGAATAGTATGCTGTTCCCAATTGAAACAATGTTCAGAGTGAAGACAGATCAGAAAATATCACAAGTGAGATTCGAACTAGCTAGCATCAAATCACGTGTGCTAACTGCTAGAACAGAGATGTGCTATTTTAGATGTGTCCTCCCACCCACACAACTAAAGAAACATGTATATGTAATCACGAGTAGACAAAAACATGCAGAGACATCAACATATCTGCATACAAATCACACCCAAACACAAATCTCCCCTCGTCCCTCAAGGCTCAGATTTTCTGGACCGGTTACTGTGATCCTGTTCTCACATCCCATCCCTTCATAAAGCCATGAATCATCTAATATCTCCCTGTTGTGTGCTTCTGCAGATATACTTCATATGCAGACGCACACTTACATCAAATACATATTAAGTGCAACATGTTGCGGTGAGTCATTTGGCCAGAAATAGTTTCTTGATGTTGCTGGTGTCAGTGAGGCCAATCACCATGGTAATAAAACATTTCATCCAGATCACTTATAATGAGAAACAAACATGCTTGAATCTCTCCAAAGGGAAATTGGTTGAATTTGACTTTAACAGAGTGGAAAAAGAAAGATGTGGGGACAGTTCAGTCTCACTATAATACAAAATTAAACAGGTTTCTTTTTGCTCTTTAAAGTAAAAATTTGGTTCTAAGTAATAATCTTCCCAGAGCTGGGTAGTAACAGATTACATGTAATTTGGATTATGTAATCAGATTTTAAAAATTAAGTACTTGTAATTAGATCAGACTGCAGTAAATTTTTTATTGATTACATATTATTTACACAATAGTGATAAATTATGATTTGATCCTTCCTAATACCTCTTTTTCATCTTTAAAATGTTCCTTTCTGAAACAGCCAACTGCTTATACACTCAGAAAGTCTTCAGTTTTGTGCAAATTTCATTCAGTTTTTTCAAAATTGCATCAACTACTGATGAAGATTAATTTTTATTTGAATTATCACTCTGTAGGTATTTCTATGTTTTGGAATCTTTCACAATAATCAGCTGGAGAGCTCTCAAACTCAGCCAGAGGGCACTCCAATCATCAGCAGTATCTCATTCATGGACTCAATTTCCCATAATACATCACTCTTTCACACCTGTTCATACTTTCACTAACGCACTCACAGCTGTTTCTCATAACCACACCCACACACTCATTAACACCAGCATAAAAACCAGTTCCACTCATCAGTTAGTCGCAAATTCTTGATTTGCTCCGGTGTCATATCTGAGCATTATTACCCGTGTTTGTTTTTGTTGTTTCTGACTTTGGACTGTTTCCCTGTGTATTGATTGTTTGCTGCCCGCCCCGACATCTGCCCGTGTACCTCGACCTCGATTCTGCCTGTTCTCCGTTGTACTGTTGTTTGACCTTGCCTGTTTTCTACTATGTCTTTCAATAAAGTTCTGCACATGGATCCGAATGCTTCCGCCGCAATCGCTACGTTATTATTATTATTATTGTCATATGAACCACTTTCACGTAATAACTTTACTTGAAGAACTTGATTTTTAATATTTAATTAATTATTAGCTACCTAACATCCTAACATCCTCCCTGCAGTTCCTTAATGAACTTAGGAAACCTTGATGTAATGTAATGTTTAGAGCTGTCAAACAATTAAAAGTGATTAATCGCATGAAAAATAAAATATTTTGTTTACATAATATATGTATGTGTACTGCATATATTACATACAAAAGCCTATACATTTTGAAAACTTTTACATGTATATATATATATATATATATATATATATATATATATATATATATACAGAGAGAGAGAGATAGAGAGATTTAATATATGAACAACTTTATTAATTTAGGATGCAATTTATTTATGATTAATCATTTGACATCACTAATAATGTTCAAAACACTTTATGATGTTGATAACAACAAATGGAATATATTCTTACTATTTGTTGTCATATAGGTATGGTATAGGATTATATTTAAATCAATGTGATACAAAAGTTAGGTCAAAAGTAATCTAAAAGTACTCTGATTATATTACCTAAAATGTGTAATGTAATGGATTATGTTACTAACTACAATTTTTGTCATGTAATTTGGAATCAGCAGTGGACAACACTTTGTAAGCACTCTACCCAGCTCTGAATCTTGCGCATTGCATTTCTGCTGCAAAACAGAGGTACAAATACACACGTGTAAGAACATAACCTTCTGCCTGTTATCTTATAATGCCGAGGGACAATCGCCATGGTAACGGTTTACATGCTATCCCCAGTTGTCAAGGAGATCTCGTCTGACAGGATAATGGGTTCCACTGTCCTTTCTGCCACTCGTTACAATTCATCACAAGAGCGCACGCATGCAGACACGTAATCAGGAAATTTGTAAGCAGATGGCCCCGCTATTTACTCTATCAGACTAATAACGTGTGTGTTTCCTTATAAACACCTAAAAAAGCACTTTGATTCACCTCTAGCGTAATCCATGTGCAAATAACCTCGCATTTTCAGTGTGCCTTCCTGTAATGAGGAAAGTCATTAGAAGAGAAAACCCGGCTTGTGTGCTCTCGTGCTCTGTTTTATATCAAT
The DNA here is from genome assembly GCA_032359235.1 of Enteromius mattozi. Taxonomy (NCBI): domain Eukaryota; kingdom Metazoa; phylum Chordata; class Actinopteri; order Cypriniformes; family Cyprinidae; genus Enteromius; species Enteromius mattozi. The sequence goes on from JAUMHE010000042.1 coordinate 23,203,227, forward strand.
TACAAATCATTACATTTACAAATCATTTGTGTCACCCTTTGATTGTTGTTGCTGGCCCTGTGGTGCCCACGATAAATGCGCTAGAGTGCCTTGTCATTGGCAAAGATAATTAAAGCCCCCTTCAGCATGTCTTTATTTGAATATAATGGCTTTTTTTGCTAATGAGGGGCACAATTATATCCGCACTGGCATAATCTTCATAATCAGATGCTCTGTTATGCATGAATCAGAAGAGCTTTGAAAGAGAACAGAATCTCAAAAATTACCTCCATCGCCGCAAACCTCCTACGCAACACCACTAGGAGTTGGAGAGGAGTTTAGGAGAGGCTTACATAAAATAATATTTCTGAAGGACATTTGATCAAGGAGAGTGAGACCATTAAACTTTTAACCTGGTGAACTGGGCCTAGTTGAACTTCCGGCACAAACAGAGAAAATGGGTCAGCGTAATAGCTCGGATTTCTGCATTTGCTCTCATAATTTATAACTTGGGTCATGCTGTACAGTACAATAATCATACACATAGTACATTGTGTATTTATATAAGAAAATGCTGAGTAATATGAATGAACATGATGTCCTGAGTGTTTAATTGTTTTGCAGAGTTGCTTGTAATTGCTGTTATGTCCCTGTGTTGTTGTTATGACTGTAATAATTAGTTACAGTATTGCGATGAGTAACATGGACAAAGTAAAGTTGCACTATTTGCTTTCACTCATGAGAAGCTGATGAATGTGGCTCAAGAAAAGGAATCTTCGGCCTATCTGAGCGCTGTCCTTCAGCACCCACACCAATTCAACGGTTATGAGAAATATCATAATCAGCATAGACACAAAAAGTAAAAAGTTACTCTATTGGTACGGAATGTTTAACTTTAGAATAGAAATAGAAAATATTTTCTTTTCTAATGAAAAAAAAATACATAAAAATAATAATGAGCTGGTTACTTTGATTTGGAACATGCTATTAGTTAAATAATTAGTTCCAGATTTAAATTTTCCTCATGATTTACTCACCCTCATGTCATTAAAGATGTCTTCAAGGCTTTTATTTCTTGGCTGGCATCATCTAAACTCTTTGGAGCCAAATTAAAACTGCAATTTGGACCTTCAACACATTGGCCACCATCAAAGTCCACTATCTAGAGAAAACCTTAATTTATTTTCTTTTAGATTGAATAAAGAAACACATGAACATCTTGGATGACATGGGGCTGAGAAAGTTGTTAGGACATTTTTATTCTGGAAGTGAACTGATCCTGTTATTTTGAGCCCGATCTTATGGCAATTAGTACATATATTCAAACAAACTCCTATGATCTCACTTGTACAAATTAATACGGTTTTTGGTAAATTGTTTGGATTTTATGAGTTGCTAGTTCATATGAATTTGTACGAATGACCTACACCAAAGTGAGGTTGTGTGAATTTGTATGAATTAGCATGAAATTGCCAACTTGTTAAATACGTACAAATTGGCCGTGAGACTGTGTTGGTTACTTTACCCATCTAGTAGATCATCAAGATAGATCATCAACATGGAAACCAGTCAACTACTGGAGCTAACTTGGACCACCTATTTCAAAATATATAGCTAGTTCATGTTTGATTTTCGAGTAGTACAAATCCAATACGTTATAATACATACCAGTCTGACTGATTATTTTTTCCAAAGTAGTTTTTACCGGGAATCGGACCCATGCACAGTTATGTGTTAAGGTACCACACAGTTGTGTGTTGTCTCGTTTTCTTCCAAGGGCGGCCTCATCCAACCCCAAAATGAGACTCTACAAAGGGGGACCCTCAGGGAGCACGTGCTTAGGGCCCCTAAAACAATTATCACTCTTCTGCCCACGACTTAGGCATCATGCTCTACTGTTTTAACTACAGAAATAGTAGAATAAAATCCAACAATGAAGCACTAACCTTTATGTGAGTTTGGAAGTCTTTGAAATCTGTTCTGCTGTCCCCTGTGCAGTGCTCTGATCCCGGACACACTGTTGCCCATGACTGCTGCTGCTGCTGATGCTGCTGATCTCCAGATGTTGCACTTCGAGCGTCAGGCTCTAATAACTCTCCTTTATCTTGCCTCTCTTGATCTGTTGTTGCTATTATGTCCGTGACAAGTCGGGTGTGAACCTACTACAGATCCACAAGTTTTTCTCTGCTCGATGAACTGTCATTGGAAAACATCAGCTGCCCAAACGCGTTCAAGCTGCAGGTGGTAAGACGCGCGTTTGCGCCTTGGGAAACCGCACAAAAAAGGCACCGAGGGAGGTTTGCAATGAACGAAATCGGATAATTTAAGTAGGTCAGCTGAATTTGATTAGCTAACTTTCCTCCCTCAGATATTTGTTTTGTTATCCTCTGGTGAGTTTTTGACGAACGCCGTTATCGGGGATTTAGCGCGCATCTGTCGCGTCTGCTTTTACTTTAGATTAAATCAAATATACTGCCTCAACCATCAGCATGATGTATCCTCGTAAGCATATAATCCACTCACCTATGCAATTTGGCTACTACTGGATGCTTTCGTTTAAATACTAGGGAAGCGAACCAATCAAAACTTTTGTATATGACCACTATTTGGAGATCAGACTTTGAAAGCATAGGTGCAGACGCACGAACTGATGACAATGTGTCACTTATTGGCGTCAGTGACTCAAGATTGCTTCAGGAAAATAAGAACATATCCAGATCCAGAATGGGGATCCGCCAAAAACACACCGTAATAGTCACTCAAAGTTACACATTTCACTTCTTTTAAGCTATTTCAAGTATTGATAGACGCTAATATGGAATGTGTCTAAAAACAAATCAGTAATATAATATAATATAATATACAATTGCATATAGGCTATTCCAAGTTTTGGTAATGTTTTATTGCTTACAGTCATGCCAAAAAGCTATGAATCAAATTTATATAATATTTAATTTCTAAATGACAAATTTTCTCCCATATAAAGCCAACAGCTCAATGATTTCAGATAATGCTAAAAAATTTAGGCTGGACACAATCTGAAAGTGACTCAGCAGGTCTTTAGGAACTTTTTTTTTTAATTATTTGCAGAAAAATGAACATACAAATAATAACAGTACAGAATGTAGAAGGGGAAAATAGGCATAGCTCACATTATTTTAAACAAATAAGAAGGTCTTAACTTCCACACCTCTCCTTGCGTCATATGACGTCATTCAGCATGGCAATAGGGACAGTGAAGTGTATAATTATAAATGATTAATAACATATCCATATTATGTAATGGGCAGGTTGCTTATCTGAGTACTGTACATGTGCTACAGATTTAGGATGACTCGCAGAGAGGATTTGTCCCAGGTAGAACTGACACGTGTGTCTTACGGAGAGCTTTCGATGTATAATCAAATGCCAGAAATGTCACCGTGAAGTGTTTTGGTTTGTAATGGAGCACTGAGAAAGTTTTATACTATGTGTTTATTTATTTTTTTGTCTGAAAAATGAAAAAATGAACTTTGTAGTCACTGTGTTGAATGCATTTTTAGATTATTTTTTATTTATTTATTTATGTTTTAAAACAGTGGTTTCAATTTTATGTAAAACACACACACACACACATTGGTTTTTGTGATTCATGGGGACTCTCCATAGGCGTAATGGTGTTTATACTGTACAAACTGTATGTGGTATTGCCCTACACTGACCCTACAC
>JAUMHE010000042.1:23234302-23253711 GCA_032359235.1 Enteromius mattozi
CTCTGAACGTTGCCTGTCTGACTATTCTCAATAAACGGATTGCTTATGGATCAGCTGTCTTCCGAGACTATGTCACAATAATATATGTGCTTTATTATGTTTATCTAAATACTCACAAATGTATGTACTGTATATACACACATGTATATGGGTAGTTGACCTAAAAATTAGACTGTGTCGTATACTAAAAATGTACATAGCAAAAATGGTAAAAAAACAAAACAATAAAAAGACATATGTACACACAAATAACATGAGAAAAATGTATCTTCATTGTTAGAATTACAAATATCACGAGAGAGATTTATGTTCCATGTTGGAATTTATTATTATTTATTTATTATTATTTATTTTATTTTTTTAACTTTTTTCTGTTACACCATAGGACACATTGATACGTCAACTACCCATGTATGTGATAAATATATACACACACACATATATTTTCACCCACCAAGGAATGTTCTGGTGATTAGTTATGCTTCACTAAGAAACAAACAAAAAAGCCTATTACTTGTAGACCTTAAATTTTGAGTCACTTCGTGCATTCGTGTTGGTTTTTAAAGGCTTTTATTATTTAGAAAAATGTTAAACAAAGAAACCAGCATAAAATCCCAGGCTTTTGGACCCCACTGTAAGTTAATATCTGGAGCATGGTGAAATGGCTTCATCAGCCTGAACAGATTGTTTCAGAGGAGTGTGGACCAGTGGTCTGAACAGATGGTTTCGGACTGGAAGGTTCCTCTATGGGGTGTAGGGTTGTGGAGTTCTGGCCGACCATGGGTGGAAAATTTCGACTCGCACAGATTTCAGATTATGAGCTGTCTAAGAACTAAATAGATCCACGGATAACTGACAGTCTGTTTTGATTAATCCAAATGCTGTCTCGGGAAGCATATAGTCAAATGCTCTTAAACACCCTCTCCTGGTATCTGACTGCATTAAGCACTGTTGAAGATCTTTAAAAGCTCAGTCTGAGTGAAATATGGGTTGTTTATTATTAAGGAACTAGACAGAAAGAATCATTAATAAAAGAAAATGGTTCTCGAGGGCTGGTGGGCAGCTACCCAACTTGAGCAGCTTACCCAGCATGCCACAGGAGGTGATGTCTGGCTCCCTGACTGGTTCCCAGGAAGCATGATGGCTATGATGTTCACCTCTTCTTTGAACCATGAAGTGAAACGGCAAGACACCCAATGGAAGAGAAAGGGATAGACAAGACCAAACGATGCACTGAAGACTGAAACATTGATGCTCTCGTGGTAGATATCAACATAATAACACTCTTCACTCTTACTAATCAAAGTAAGAGGCATGTTTGAGCCAAGCTCAGTGCTCCCTGTGTTTAGATTCCTGTACTAATGAAGAAAAGCCACAGAGAACAGAAAGACCAGTCGTCATCAAGAACAGAAGAGCACTCACAATTATTTCCAGAGAACGAGAATTTCAGACAAGATCTTTTGGTAAACATTATGCACAGTCAGTTAATTCATAATCATGAAGACTGAGTCATAAAGATCTGTACATCCTGCAGCAAAAATAGTGAAGTAGAACTTTCAAACTGTTCTTTCTTTCTTTCATTGCATGGAGATTCCATAGTTGTTTTTCAATTAGTCTACCTTATGCCATGTAGATGTTTAAGTCAATGTTATAGCAGTTAGTTTTCTTCAGTTTTTCGCATTAACATTTTAAATCAGCATTTACCAAGATTTACAGTACACTACACCTTCAAAAATTTGGTATTGATAAAAATGTTTTTGAAACAAATGTGTTATACTTAAAGGTCACAAAAAGCAAGCAAACAAACAAAAAATAATATTATAAAAAAATTGTTACAGTTTAAAATAATGTTTATATTTTAATATTTTTTTTTACAATTTTAATTGATATTTGTCTGTGATTATTTGATAACACTATCTCACAACTAATTTGTACATATTTTACGAGGTGGCTAATTCATACAACCTTACTCATATGATTTTATATGATTTGAGTAACGGGTAGGTTTAGGGGCAGGGTTAGGTATACGTCAAACGTACAATTCAAACTAATTGTGCAATTCATAAAATGCATACGATTTAGCAAAAATCATATGAATTTGTATGATAATTATAGATTAACTCATTAATTCTTCTATTTGTTAAAAGTAATTGTTAATTTCCAATTATTATCCTTTTAATCCCTGCAAAACGAGGTAGTTTCAAGGTAAACAAGTTACTTGTCTGAAAAAACTAATAAAATTATAGCAATTAAGTAGCTCACTAAAAAGGGAAAGTAGGAAAGCAAATTTTTTAACAAAAAATACTTTTACAAGTATTCTGATGTTCAGAGTTTTGACAACAGGTGTTATGAGGTCTGCCATAGTTTCAGTATTTTATTTAATTTTTTTACACAACATTCTAACTACTTTAATGAGATGTATCTACATTATAGGGTCTACCAAAAAACCAAAAAGAAACTAAAATTGAGTAATTGCCTCTTCTAATTGCTGTAACTGTTCAATCACTGCGTAAAATCATGTGATTCAAAATCAAAGTCATGTGATTAGTGTTGCATGGAAACCCGACTTACTCATTTTTTCTGTCATCTGAGGATAATTTTTTCAGGCATCACTTTACAAACAAAAAGCAGAAGGAACTTAAATAGACTGATGGGAAAGATAATCGGAGCAAAGAAGATCGACAAACAACTAGAGAGAAAGAACGAGAGAGAGAAATGACGAACAAAGGCAATCTTTCATGTTTTGCGGAGCCGCAGGGACATGATGCAGAAAACTTTAAATTGATAGGGAGTTCACTGCAGGCTTATGTAACCCTCTCTGGCATTTCCTTTCTTTCACCTTCATTCATTTGTTTTCTTGCTTTTTGTGAGCCTGTGTCTCACCCTTTGCCTTTTGTACTCTAAAGCATACAGGTGCCCCAGAGCTGCAATTTACCTCTGCTTTATTCTCTGGTTCCTCTGCCTTCTCCTTCCTGTTTCCCAACCACTTCTCAAGTCAAAACCATCATCCGTTCCCTCTTTAACAAGAGGAAGAAAGATACAGAACATGTGAATGAAGGCAGGCTTTGCATTCACAAATTCCGTGAAGCGTTTTTAGACTTATGCTATTTGCCAAAACTAGTGACGCCAACTGCCTATATTTGTAGTCTTTTTAAAACACTCTAGCTTTTTCAAAGACATGTGGTATAATGGTGGAATGCTACAAATCCTGCAAGTTTCTTCTAAATTGTCTACTCACTAAGCTAAATCATTTTTAGACTGATTAGTTTCATTCTTGAGGTTTACATGAACCATCCATTAGTTTAAATTACATCCGTCAAGGCATGGAATATATTGAGTAGCAAGTGAACGACTTGGTCGGAATATCTCCAAACCTTCTGGGATTTGCAATAAAGTGGGTGGTATAATAAGGACAGTAAAAGTCTGGACTAATGGAAACAGGTAGCCTGGTCTGATGAATCATGTACTCTTTTAGATCAGGGGGCAGTTGCATAAATTTAGTCTTCATGTTAAGACGGTGTTTTTAGAGCTAGTCTGACCAAAATAGACCAAATAGCAGTTAGTCAAGAGTAATCTGTTTTATATTTTGGAATCAACTTAGACTAATATACATTTTTATGTAACTGAATAAAAAAAAAACTGTGACCAGTCTTAAATAAAAATTTAGCTGACTAACTTTTAAGACTAGTCTTAACCTTTTATGCAACCGGCCCCTGGTAGATGGCTGGGATGGCAGCAGGATGCATTATGGGAAGTCATGACAATGGAGGCAATTATATGTTCTGGACAATGTTCTATTGGAAACATTGGGGCCGTAGATTATAAATAGAAATAAAGGTAACACTATAATAACTGCACACTAAGAATCATTAGGTAAAGCATTGGGTACACTGTAATACACTGTAAAAAAAAATCCTTAAAATTACTGGTAAACAGCTGGCATCCGCAAAAAAATATGGTAGCAACATTTTATGTTTTATGGTTTTAAGTTAAATTTACAGTTAAATACCGTAATTCTAATTAACTGATATAATTTTAATATACCAACTTATTAAAGTACTGAAATCTGTTTTGTACCTTTGAAATGCACTGATAACCACCAAGTGCAGGTGGTGATGAGAAAGTCACATGATGAACCAAAGCCCATCACAAGTAGTATGAACATATACTGTATAGAAGCTGCTCAGTGTCATTCACACAAACACTAAACACCATCATGGTGAGATTCAATAAACATTCATTTAACAACATTAAATGTAACATGCAACCCTAATAAACATAACTGATAAGAAAAAAAAAGAGTTATTTCAAAGAAAAAACATAAAATTTGAACAAAATTTGACACTCAATGCAGGGAATTCTGGGAATATCATTTTTTCCCTGTAAATTTCACAGGAATTTACCATTAACCATTTAACAGGTTTTTACCATAGCATTTTCACAGATTTTTACAGTTGAAATCATGATAATTTTACAGTATAGTCAGTTTACCCTTTATAAAGCATTGTTCTAACATTAATAAGCATTAGTAAGCAGTTTATAAATACAGTTATAAATGTTTTGTTCTTTAGCATATCTATAATGTTTAATAAATGTATTTTCATAATTTATTAACAATGAATTTTTCATTTCTAAATTATAATTTTTTTGTTACAAACCAGTTATTTGTCAGTGGTTCATAAGATCCTTTAGAAAGCGTAAGTAAATGATTAATAAACTGTTTAAATGACCAGTTGTAAATCTTGTTATTTAGACACATGATAATAGTTGCTCAATAAATGCTTTATTAACACATATTGCTGCTGTAATTCATGATTAAGTCAGGTAGTGATAAAACATTTAATAATTGTCAGCCGTCTATTTTTGTGAGCTCATCTAAAGTGAGGACTACAGTATTCATATTGGGACAATGCTTTATAAAGGATGTACTGACAATTTACTAATGCTTACCTAATGATTCATAGTGTGCAGCTATTATAAAGTGTTACTGAAATGGATAATAAATAAATAAATAAATAAATAACAATATCCTTATTTAAATAGATTCAGTACAATTAGCAACTCTTCTAGGGTCTGTTTTCTAAAGAGTAGCTTTACTGTAATTTTACTGATTTGAGAGCAGCTTGTGGTTTGGGATTCTTCGGTTTCAAAGCAACTTCCCTAACACTGCTGACATAAGTGATGTTTCATTTTCGAAATACCACCATGTCCGTTACCCACACTGTGCTTTGAGTATGTAATTACTGTACATATATAGTTGGAAGCCTTTGGTTGTGTCATTTCTGTTTAGTTTTTACTTCATAAGGCTTTTTTTGGATTTGTCCTTTGCCCCTTGCTTCAGAGGGAAGGCCATAGAATGTGAAAGATTCATTATTAAATAACGTTCTTTGCCACACTCAGATGGAAAGAAGCAGGAGAACATGCCATTTGCCCATTTTCTCATAAAACCTTAATTTATCTGATTTATTATTCTTATGAGATGTCTCTTGGTTAGTCTTGGGTTTGTGCTCATAACAAAGTGTGAAAGAAGACATGAGAAAGAAAATGTTATGTTTGACAAGCTTGGGCCAGATTTTATGTTTGCACAAGTAGAGTATATATTGGGTTCAAAACATTTTAAATCTAGGTTGTTTTTATTTGATCCTGGAAAATCACAAATATATAAAGAAATGCCTAAGAAAACCTTGATTCACTAAGCAGGTTTGTGACATTGATCATGTGAACTCCTTTGTACATACAAAAAGGCAGATTTTCTTGCTTCCACTAAAGCACAAGATGCTCTGGAACATTCTCGAATCATGCTGGAGAACATGGATCATCTCACAAATAGTCTGTTCCAGTATAATAATTTATGAAATTAAAGAAAAAAAATTTTTGGTGGTATTTTAACCCTTCTTACAAAATAGAAAATAATGACATCAAGGAACTCATGGTGGGAAAATACTTGGCAAACAATCTTGTAAGAGAGTGTTTTGCTTTACACACAACTCTTTGCGTAAAAGGTCACACTTCGTTCACTTCTTCAGGCTGACTGGTTAAAAAAAGGTGATTTGCACCTCCGTCATTGTCACCTCTGGTATTAATTTGTCAGATACACTTTGTCAGCCAACCCACATATCTACCAATTGTCAGGAATATTACGCCTATGACAGAAAGTCAATATCACCCTTTGGTAAATGGTGACAAACTTGGGTTCATTACATTTCCATAGAGCAGCTGTCACAGCAACTCATTCTCGGCTTCACATTTTACCTCCAACCCTGTCAGGATGCGTCAGTGTCAAAGCATAACCCATGCAGGTGATGGGAGTCATTGCCATAATTGTCACAACACCATGTAAAGTTGGGAAAGTGTTTATGTTACCCACTCAACAAAATGGCTTTGGAGATCCAGGTGTATTTGTGTAAATCTTGGTATTTATTTGTGAACACTGCATTCATGAAATGGCAGGTAGCTGTGACAAAACCTCATTCGGTCAGCAGAGGGCACTCTCAGTGGAATTTGAAATCATATTTACATAGGTTGATCTGTCTTTGATCTCTTTGTACTGACCTTCAATACTGTTCTGGATATTTTTCTGTCAGGGTCTACTTTTATGTTTCATCAAACTAAATACGCATCCTAATCCTAAACTTATGCCTCTTTAATGAAATGTTTGTTTTAGCCAGAATAGTACTTTTCAGATTTACAGTTACCACATTTATGAAAAAATAAAAAATACATGAGTTTACTATTGTGTCAACCCTTTGTTTCCCTTTTTCTCCGCGTGAAGTCCATTCTGTGTCTTTGAAATGCATATTAAGCAGTAAACTGAGAGGAGAGTTGAGCTCTGAAGTATCTGCTTTTGAAATCATTCTGAAATCAGAGAAATCTTTGAGCGTATTTTACTTTGAATGCTTGCTACATCCTGTGTCTGTGACTGAAATCGGTATGATCTAGTCCAGTGGTTCCCAACCAACACTGCATGTGATTTTGCATGTCTCCCTAATCAAAATACCTGATTCAACTCAGCACCTCATCGGTAGAGGCTCCAAGGTTGTACATTTAACATTGTTCACCCCAGGCCACATTCACACAGCAGCACAATACAGTTGTCAGTTCTGTATTTCAATCATTAACCCCCTGGGGTCTGCTCCCGCATATATGCGGGCTGAGGTGTCTTTTTCTGATGACGCCAATAAGAACTTAATACATTAACACAAATCTTGTATATTTACAGAAGAGACAACCAAACTCACACATGTATATTTTTAGGACTCACTGCTGTATTTTTCGACAAAGCCCTGCTATGTGAATGGAGCCAGACTGAACAATAATTGTCTATCATTGTGTGGGTCATTCCTGTTATACAGTGACTTTTCAGTCTCTGTGATTTACTTACTCATATTTTCTCTAAAATAGTCACATATTTAAAAGAAATAGCTTAAATTATACATATTATTAACTTTTACACACCTTTTTATTGATATATGTGTTAAATTTTATCATGCCCTCAGTGCAAAGTAATCAACTTCCACTAGAAATATAAACCATGAAATTATAAAAACTTAAAAATATTCTTAAATTATGTTATGGACTAGGCTAAACTTCATATAATCATACATATAAATCATGGCAAACTATATTTATTTATTTTTTACAATTGTGTTTATTTATCTTGTTCCCTAAACTCATTTTCCACCCTGTTAGGATGTACTTCCTCACCTTCCAAAAAAGACTACAATTCCACTGAGATCCTTTTTAAGAAGTTATATTGTTTATTTTTTCTCGCTGGATTTTAATTGTACAAATTAAGGTAAATGTCTTCTCTCACTCATACCTTTTTTTTTTTTTTTTATTTAAATGTTCTCCTGCTTGTACCACTCTTAAAGTTCCACTCTGTTAGGCTATATTACGGAGAATGTTTGTCCGATCAAAAAAACATCTGACATAGTTATAAACGTTATGTTCATCTGTAGAAGGTTAGAGAGCTAAATGTTGATCACTCAGAAAACTACATTTAATTTAGCTCAAAATTTTTCACCCTGTTAGGTTTTTATAGACTGTGAAATCTAATATAGTGGAAATTCTAATAGAATACCGAGCTTGGCCAGTATGTGTTTTATGTAAATTATGAAGCCAAACTGTTACCAGATACCATGTATTATCTGCACATACACGTCTACTGTGTTGTGAGTTTTCATTTGTGGTTTCGGTAACTTACAGAGATGTAGAAATGAGCTGTGTGTCATCTGAAGTTTTAGATTCAGTCACTGTTCTTGTTACGTATTTGCCAGTCTCTACTCGCAACCAACCACAGCGTTCACTCTCCCCAGATTACTAATCAGCATCACCTGCACCTCATCATCACCGCAATCATCAGCCCCATAAATACCACACACCGTCCCTCAATCAGTGTCCGGACTGGTTGGACGAAGTGGACTCAAACCTATGCTCCTAGTTTTGCTACTACTGAAATACTTGCTTTGCACTTACCTCCTTGTTTTCCTTCGTTCCAGTTTCCTCCCATGTTCCTAGAAAGTTCCTGTCTATGTGGTGTGTGGTTGTCTCCCAGCTCCAGCATGTCTCCTTTGTCTCCAACGCCCCGACAATCCTGTTAAAAAACAATAGAAGTCACTATTGCTCTGCCCTGAAGAATATTCACTGAAATTTCGCACCCTTGCAGCAGCTAGCGGCTGGAACGAACGGTCACTGTTAACAACTTACCGCCAGGGCTTGGAGCCCAATCTTTGTCTGATGCTGGTTACTTACTATGACTCCGTTGGATTGGAGCGATTCATTCAATATTCCATTCTCTGCTTATCCCGTATGCGGCCATGTCTGTCGGAAAGCCCAAGCAGTGCAGCCTTATTTCCCCACCGACCGGAGTCTCCCAGCCCTACAGAAACCAGCAATGAACCCATGCAAGTATCTGCTATGGAGATATTCGTACATGCTCCCGCCGACCTCCACGACCCGTGGTGACCTCCCATTGCTCCCATTGACTACCTGTGTAATGCTTACTGCATCCAATGTCTCCATTTCAGTCTCTGCTCTCCTCGACTCCGGGTCAGCCGGTAACTTCATCGGAAGTCCTAAAGTGGGGCCAACAGTGTTTCCCTGAATGTTTTCCAACTCTTCCTCTCACCCCTACTATGAATCTGAAACTAAACTCCACGTCCATTTAAAATCCCCTCGACAAACAATCTGTGAGTATTCCCGAATGCTACGCCCCCTTTAGTGATGTATTCTGCCCCAAGAGAGCGGCCCAACTACCACCACATCTGCCATGGGACTGCACCATTGATCTGATTCCTGGTGAGCCAGTGCCCAAAGGCAAAATCTATCCCTTATCGCTTCTGGAACGCAAAGCCATGGAGGAGCACATTGAAGAGGCTCTCAAGCATGCAACATCTACCCTTCTACATCCCCTACTGCTTCAAGTTTTTTCTTTGTGGCCAAAAAGGACGGAGGCTTGCAGTCATGTATAGATTACCGGACACTAAATAAAATTACTGTCAAATTCAGGTACCCCCTTCCCCTCGTCCCAGCAGCCCTCGAGATGCTAAGAGGCTCCACCATATTTACCAAACTTGACCTCCACAGTGCCTACAATTTAATTAGAATTTGGGAGAATGATGAATGGAAGACAGCCGTCACAACATGGCCCACACTCACCACAGTGAAAGACTTACAACGATTCCTGGGATTCTCAAACTTCTACTGACAATTTATCAAGAACTACGGCATGTTATCCAGTCCTCTTACATCCCTTCTCAAGGGAAAGCCCAAGTCTCTGTACTGGAACTCAGCGACATCTGAAGCCTTTGACACACTAAAACAGGCCTTCACCACCGCTTCTGGTTCACCCCGATCCGCCCTTTCGTAGTTGAAGTTGACGCCTCCACCACCGGTGTCAGGGCAGTGTTATCTCAGCAGCAAGGGAACCCAACTCTACTCCTTCCATGTGCTTACTTTTCCCGAAAGCTCAGCCCAGCGTAAATCAACTATGACATTGGCAACCGAGAGCTCTTAGCCATTAAGCTGGCTGTTGAGGAATGGAGACACTGGCTGGAGGGGGCCTCTCATTCATTCACTGTGTTTTGTACAGATTTGTACTCAGAGAGGACACTCCTCACACGTCACTGGGCATTGGCCACCCCGGGGCCAACAGAACTCTCTCACTGTTACAAGATCGCTTCTGGTGGCCCGAGATGGCAAGTGATGTGAGAAGGTACGTGAGGGGTTGCAGAGAATGTGCCATGTCCAAAAGTCCCCGTCAGTTACCATCCGACAAAATGTTCATGCTCCCCATTCCGAACCGCCCCTGGTCACACCTAGGAGTGGATTTCATCACCGATCTCCCTTCTTCCAAAGGTAACACCTGCATACTAGTGATAGTTGATCATTTCTCTAAATTTTGTTGTCTCATACCTCTCAAAGGTTTACCCACGGCCATGGAAACTGCTGAATTGCTGTTCAACCAGGTGTTCCGATTCTATGGTATCCCTGAGGACATTTTGTCAGATAGGGGACCGCAATTTATCTCAAGGGTCTGGAGATCCTTCTTCACTCTCCTAGGTGTGACAGTCAGTCTCTCTTCTGGGCACCACCCACAAGCCAACGGCCTGACAGGAAGTTTTTGGGCTGGGCCGAGTACGCACAGAACTCCCTACGTCAAGCCACCACTGGTCTCACTTCCACTTCCAGCCCCCTCTCTTCCCATGGTCCGGCGAACCCTCAGATGTTTCAGATGGTTCCGGGAGAGTGAGAGAGTCTGGGATGAAGCACACCATCATCTACAAAGGGCAGTGTGCAGGCAAAAGACAACAGCAAATTGCCGAAGATCAGAGGCACCCAATTACCAACCTGGCCAAAAGGTTTGGCTCTCCACACAAGATATTCGCCTGCGCCTGCCTAGTAAGAAACTCAGTCCCAGGTTTTTTGGCCCCTTTGTCATTCTGGAACAGTTCAATCCCGTCACCTACAAACTCCAGCTTCCACCCCAATACAAAATCCACCCCACATTTCACTTGTCACTCCTCAAACCTTACCACGACCCTGTTTCTCTTCCCACAGAGCATGGCCCAGCTGAAGAACCCCCTCCTCCTCTTATTGTGGAAGAGATATCGATTTACAAAGTCAAGGATATTTTAGAGTCTCGACGTCGCCTTGGTAAGTTGGAGTATTTAGTGGATTGGGAAGGTTATGGACCTGAGGAACGATCATGGGTTCCACGTGAGGACGTCCTGAATCCTGCCCTCATGGAAGAATTTCATTCCACCCATCCTGATAGTCCTGCACCCAGAGGAAGAGGAAGACCCCCGCAACATTGTAGAATTCAGTCTTCTGGAGAGGGCTGTGGAGGAGGGGGTAATTACAGATTTGCCAGGCTCTACTCCCAGCCAACCACAGTGTTCACTCTCCCCGGATTACTAATCAGCATCACCTGCACCTCATCATCACCGCAATCATCAGCCCCATAAATACCACACACCATCCCTCAGTCAGTGCCCGGGCTCGTTTGTATGAAGTGGACTGAAACCTATGTTCCTAGTGTTGCTACTACTGAAATACTTGCCTTGTACTTACCTCCTTGTTCTCCTTCGTTCCAGTTTCCTCTCGTGTTCCTAGGAAGTTCCTGTCTGTGTGGTTGTCTCCCAGCTCCAGCGTGTCTCCTTTGTCTCCTGTGTCTCCAACGCCCCGACGATCCTGTTAAAAAACAAAAGAAGTCACTATTGCTCTGCCCTGACTAAAGGAAATTATCCGCATCCAAGATACTCACCTCTCAAGACCCGTCTTCTCCGTGCATTCATTGTTGTGCATAATAAATAACATTCTGTTTTCACTTACCTCCTGTGTAGAGTCTGCTTCCATAACAGTTCTCCACCGGAGCTGCTCCTGTCAGTTTTGTGGTCTGTTCATGACTCACAAATGCTTTGCTCTTTACTGAGGTATAAAAGCTGCTGTCGGTTAATTAAGATTTGATGGAAAAAAATGTGGCTTAATTAAACTTTTGTCATATCAAATATGACCCAGCGTTCTTCAAAATACCTTCTTTTGTGTTCTGCAGAAGAACGAAAGCTACACAGGTTTAGAACGACATAAGGGTGAATAATGATGACCAAATTTAAAAAAAAAAAAAAAAAAATTCTTTTTTAGGGGGGGTGAACTTTTCTTTTAAAGGGCATTTTGGAGCATTTATGGGTTCCCTTACAGACGGCTTCATAGGAAGCAATGCCCTTTTGTCCTGCTGGTCTCTTGTCTCCACACACAAAGACTATTGTGCCAAGACATTGACCTTTCAGCTCTTCTTGTTGTTGTTTATTACCTCAAGCCTTCACAAACGTACCAAGAAACAAGCTCTTGTGTTCTTTGAAGCCAGCCAGCAGTGAGTCTGTCTACTGGCTAACCCTCACCCCATGAAAAAACAATTAGGCCACTTCATAAGAATTGATTAGCATGTTAATGAATGGGCTACACTTTCTCATCACGAGAGGCTACAGCAGGGGGTAATGAGGGGAGAGGCTGAGGTCTCAGCACCAGCTCTGTCCAGCTGGTTGTTATGCATGCCGAGAGGCGACATCGATCTCAGAGAAATCTTATTACATGCTCCAGACACTGTCTGCAAATGTTTAGCACTGAACTGAGAAAGTTTCAGAATTTAATGTCGTAAAAAAGTAAGTGATGATGTGTAAAGCATGTGGCCAGATTCTAAACGATGTTCTCCGCTTTTTGAAATTTCATCAGCGTGTCACGGTAAATGGGAGATGTGGCGAGCGACCTTTAAAATGACCTCACGCAGTTGTTCCCGGTTCAGTGTTAACAAGCCAGATTTCAGACGGATTCAAAGGTCTTGTCATCTTATATGCAGACTGTTGTCCGGTTATTATGCTGTCGGAGTCCCTTCATCAAGACCCGATGAAGAAAAAGTGAAAGCACATTTGTTTCATTTGTCTGGTAAGAGTGCTCAATGTGGACTTGCCTTCAATTTTCCAATCATATATTTTACTATGTTATTATATTTTTTGAAAAAAATGACAATTTAAAACTGAATTTTGATATTTTAAGATTTTAAGATACATTTATTTACATTTAATTGTCTTTCAGAAATTGGTAGTAAGTTATTGAATAATTTTTGAAAATTATTGAATTTTGAAGTTGAAAGACTGAAATAGTATTTTCTTTACTATTTATAACTTTTTTTATTTTTATTTAACAGCTTTTAAAAGCACCAAACGGAAAAGGCATAAAAAACCTCAGAGACAGTAATTCTGTATAAAAAAAAAATATATATAAAAAAAAAAATCACTCATTTTCAATAAAAATTAAATTAACCCTTAGACATAAAAGTACGGAGCCCCTTAAGGGACATGGTGGAGGAAAAAAATTGGGGTGGGTAAAAAAAATTAAAGGTGGAAAACTTTTTGCATTCTCTGGCGTAACTAGTTGAGCTTAGATAAACCCTTTCTGTTTACTTTACGCTTCCAGTGCATTAGAGCAGTTCTACATCATTAGAGGTGGTGCTGTAGCGACCGAAAGCGCGAGCGATCATAACGCGCATATGGGACCATCGGCTGTCAAACGCATCGGATATGGATGTAGCGCTGCTTCAAGTCGAACACACCTGTTGTTCTCTCGCGAGGCATCTGCATTGTGCTTCACGCTTTTGTTGCCATCCGTACAGACATTGTGTGTTCGACTTGAAGTGGCGCTGCAGCCACCGGTCGGTGTATAACATCAAAGTAATTTAATAATTTGTTGTGGTTAACACATTCATTTGCATTTTAAGGAAGGAAAAGAAGGGAAAAAAGGGAAAAAAACATTTTCACTAATTACTTTTGTTGTATAGTTGTATCCCATAGCATTTTTATTAGTCTCACTTTTATATGCACTGTTGCTACTGTTTTCTTTCTGTTTTGAAACATGCTTTTACTCAGCAAAGATTGAATTGATCAAAAGTGACAGTTAATACATTTATAATACAAAAGATATAAGCAGCACACTGATGATAATAATAATAATAATAATAATAATAAGAGATATTAGAATTACTTCTAAAGGTAATAACCACCGAAAATCCAGCTTTTCCATCCCAGGAATATATGAAAATAAAAAAAGGTGTTTTAAATTGTAATAATATTTCACAAGATTTAATATTTTACTGTATTTTTAACCAAATACTTACAGCCTTGGTGAGCCTAAAGAGTCTTGCAAAAACATTGGGAAAAAAAACAAAAAAAACATTTGAACAATATTGTTTAAATAAATATTTTCAAGAGACACATACGGTAATTTAATAAAAAAACAACTTTCAGTGTGTGTATGCCAATATGGGCCTAGTGTTTAGGACTTGCAGCTAAACTGCTTCTAAAAACAGGATCTTTGGTCTTTAAAACAACCCGCCTGCTGCTCCTGCAGCCTGACTCTGGCTCTGTTGCTCTCTCTTTCTCTCTCTCAGGGGATAAAGGTTAAGACTGGTATCAAATGAAGTGTAAAGCACTCATGCCTGTCTTCCCTCGGTCTCTTTTTATCCTTCCCATCCACTTTTTTGTCTGTTTTCTACCTTCTTGGCAGACCTATATGTTTACCCCACTGCATCTGCCATAGGCGACCAAATTCGTGTAAAAGAGGGGTGAGAGACAGAGATGGATTTTGAAGTCAAATGTCTTGATGAAGTACCACAGTCTCCCACCAAGGGGAAATTACTGCAGCGTTTCGACCTCTTGCAGAACTTCTGACAGACATACATCCTGACTTCTTGGTCAAAATGCCTGTCTTGGCATGATATTAAGTTAAACACAGCAAGCTATGTCTCTTTGAATAGGTGAGACAGAAGAAAAGTCTGATGTCAAAATATGAGGTCTGCCTAACAGATCTGTCAGCATCTATTATGCCATTAATATTCATTAAACAACACTGCAGAAAAAAAGCGAAACCCCCTACTGCTCTTGGATGGATTAATTTAGTCATTTTAATAAGCCCTTTAAAACCAAACATGAACACATAGTTAAGTCTAAATGAAATAACTGTAAAGCTAATTTAAATTACAAGCCTCCTGCTTCTCAAAGTCAGACAGTGTTCAATCTATATTAATGTATTAAGCTGTGATTCATGCGGTGCAAATAATATGACTACTTATTCATTCATTTTATTACTGGCTCTGTTTAATCCTCTTGAATAATTACTTTATTGGAGAGATTTTATTTTATTTTACCGATATCATGAGCAAAAGCATGACAAACAAACAAACAAAAAAGAGACTAATATATAGATAAAAAAGTTATTAAACATTTTCTATCAATAATATAAATTACAGTGTGTTCAGTAGGTATCAAAATTAGTGTTGAGAACCATTCCGTTTCACTTTTATTGACTTTTGAAACACTACTTTCTTGTAAACTGTGTAAAACTGCAGTATTAAACACTGAGATGCCATGCAATAGGTTATTTTAAGGGACAAGGCACAACTAAATTAATGAATTAATGGATATATCTGACTAATTTTAAATTAATTTACTTGTAGAAGTAAATTAGTTGTAGAATTTTTAGTTTTTAGTAAATGAGACTAAATCTTGCAAGCAGAATTCTGCAAAAACGCAACATAAAATACTACTAATACCTGCAGAACAACATTTTAGCTGTAACCTCTGAAGCCGTATTAACAAGCCTGTTCTCATGACGAAAATATACCTGTGGGAACTTTTTTGTAAGACGTGAAATACATAGCGACGTGTGTTTCATGAGATATTCAACGTGAATTGTCCACTGAGTGGAGATTAAAAAAAAAACATTTTTTCCCTGGAATGGAACGTACAGAACGTACATGTGATCCATTTCATGTGATGTTGGTGTCATCGTAGTTCTGGCTTGAAATGCCCATTGAGTGGTGCTATAATTCTAATGCTCTGTGACATTTTAAAATAACGTACCATCTGCACTACATCTGAACCTACCTGATAGTATAAACAAAAGTGAATGTGACGTTGAATGGCGTTTTAGCTTCAGCTCATTCATCGTGAGTCATGTTTTTCACAGGATTTGTACAACTCCAATTCTGTCCCGTACCAAGCAAGTTTTTGTTACGTTTAGAAAATGAAACATACTGTATAGAGCTGTAATCATAACAGTATAGAAAACTATTAAAAGTGTTGCTCCGGTGTTAACTTCTGTTGGAAACTGTACTTATTGGTACGTATTTTGCGCTTTGTGAAAAAGTTCTCACAGGAGCGTTTTCGTCATGAGATCAGGTCAGACCACACCAACAGGCACAGACCAATGCCAATATCTGACTGAGTACACTAAAGGCCCATGATATACTCCTAGCAAAATTCGAAGAACGAAATGACGTCAATTTGAACAAAATCATGCCGAAGCAAAGTTTGTTTTGGCAGTTGGAATCGGGTCACCAAAGTGAACCTTTTGAGGGGTTCATTTTGACTCCTAAAGTAAACACCTTTGAGCTAACATTGGTCCTGGGCGGTTACACAATCTGTGGGTGTGTTCTAAAACTCCACCTTCTATGACACAGGATTTTTTTTCCCCGGTTTGTTTCTCATTCAACAAAGCTCAGGCAAGGAAGCAGCATCTCCAATTCTATATCCGCACTTGTAGGATCACTCGCGGAGAGACTTAAAAAATTCAGAGAAAGCAATTCATTTGTACAAAGATATTACAACAAAGCTCGTCAATTACCTAGAGTTATGAAGAAAGCGACATAGAGAAACAGCAGATGGACATTTCCAAACCCATGAAAAGAATGAAAGGAAATAAATAAATATTACACAATACCACTGCTGTCGTTGTTCTTCTTTCAGATCGAATTTATAAGGTATACAATAAATAAACCTTATAGGCTACATGCCAGCATCACGAGTCATGCTTACATTAATCTACACCTCGCCTCCAGCATATCGGGGCCTTAACTCACTTTTCAGGCATTCCAAGAACTGGAAAAACAGATTCAACATGTTTAATTGGCGAAATAAGCACTGACCATTGGCAAAAACATTTCTTTTGCCATCTGTCAGTGCAGTGTGAATTGACCTTAAAATAGCTTTGTTCTCACTGAGTCAGAGCAAAACGTGTTCAGCAGGACCTTAGGACAAAAAATGAATCGAGCCAAATTAGATTAACATGAAATTAAACAAAACTACTTAAAGCTGATGCAATTTGTTCTTAATATTGTGTATTCATCAGGAAATAATGGAGGGTCTGGTTTAAAAAGTGAAGAAGTGAAGGCTTTGTTTTTACTAGTTAAAGTTATTTTACTCACACGGTTCTTGCCTTGGATGCATCAGCAAAAATTGCTGCAGAGAAAATGATTACCTTTTGATGAATGGCTATAAAACAAACATTGTTTTCTTTAGAATAATATGCGCTGATGAATTGCACATAATAAAACCAGGGACATTTATTAGGAGAGTAATTAGAGTCCATTTTTATTTCAGCTTTTCTTTTGTACTCCAGGCGGAAATTACAACAAAAGGAGGGAAATTGTAATAGAATACACCATAACAGAATACCTGACTACCGTGACCAACCCTGAACTTAAAATCTTGACTGTTTACAGACTCAGCAAACATAGCCTAGACACAAAGAAAGTCAGACACAGACAGTTCTCGCTGCTGAAGGAGGACACGCTGTGCTCCTGCTGCACACAAAATGAGATGGAAACACAACTGCACTTTTGAACCTCACACACTACACATAAATCAGCAACATATTCAATCCTTCTTATGCAACCTGCTATAAAGAGCATCTATTGTGCTATATGCGTAATGTTTACTAATGCTTGGTCAATGCAAACCAGTTTATCATGTCTGTAAAGCACATTTTAATCTTGTATCTTGAGAGAGAGGGGAGAGAATGTTGATAGCAGTGTTAAATGGCAAACAAAATTAAATGTGATAAAGATTTTTTTAATCAATGTAAGATGAAAATCATTATAATTAAAGGATTTTAATTAAAAAATGAAATGTTTTGGTCATTTTTAACACTGGTAGTCAACTTAAATCAATGTAAATCTGTTGACTTAATTTTGATTAAATTTTAATAATTGTCAAATGGACTAAATTAAAAAAATTAATTGTGTCTCTCTCTCTCACACACACACACACACATTGTATTAACACTGAAATGCTTTTAAAAAAGTAAGATGTACGAAATAACATAAAAATAAATTTACAAATTTACAGAATTGAAATTATATTCATTAACATAAATCAGATATATAGAATTTACAATGCAGTCCAATGAAAAAAGATACATTTCTGCATATTAAGTGATTACATGTTATCTGGATAACATAATCGGAAATAAACTACTTGTAATTACATTATATTACATTTCAAAATGCTCATAATCAGATTACAGTTACTTTTTAATAGAATGCATGATTACCTATTCACACAATGGCAGTAAATGTTTCATAATTTGATTTGCCCTAATTCTTTTTTTTTTTTTTTCTCAACATTTCACCGCTTTTGTACATTTGGAAAGTCTTGCATGTTTTCATCACCTCACAAACCTCCTGTAGTTTATTCATGAACCCCAGTTTCAGGAGAAAAAATTGAATCTATTTTAGATCAAAAGTAATCTAAAATCTAATCAGAATACATTACCCAAGTGTAATCCAAAACATTATGTTACAAACTATAATTTTCATCACATAATTTGTAATCAGTAATCTACCCATCACTTTATAGTGAATATAACATGATAAACTTTGACTATAGAGCATGTAGAGCATGAAGAACATAAAAAGATAATTTCTCAGTTTTGCTTTTAACTTTTTTCTGTTCTCTTTTGCATCGATTGCCCTGTTTCTACAGGCCGAGCTACAGAAGATGAGGCAACAGGCTCAAGAGACGAAGCAGTTCATTGAGAAACAGGAGGCAGAGGAACGTGAGCTGCTGAAGATCATAGCAGAGGCTGATGCTGAGAGGATCCGGCAGAAAAAAGAGCTCGATCAGGTACAGACAGGTGGAAGGTTTCAGCGAGTGTCCTTGTGTTCCTTCTTCAATAGGCTGTTTACGCTAAAGATGAAAGAGACAGTAATCTAGGTTCACTCAAAAGTCATTAGATGTGGAATCTCACTTCTGAGAAAGTCCAGCAGGAACAGGGTCAACCTGTCCTTAAAACAGCAAAAGGAAATTGAGTCACTGGGGAGGCCAAATTGGTCTTGGCATTTTGAAACATTTAGTGCTTCTGATCTCAGTAAGTCAGCAGTTGAACATGATTACCCAGCTGACCAGACAAATCATTTAGAGCACTGATGTGATGATGGTTTTTTCGTGTCTTAATCTATTAATTTTTAAAAAAAAAACAAAAGAAACATTTTTTATGTGCTCCAATTGATTTTATATATATGTATATATATATATATATATATATATATATATATATATATATATAGTGTATATATAATT
>JAUMHE010000042.1:23256197-23269245 GCA_032359235.1 Enteromius mattozi
TTGGGTGGATGTAACGAGGAGGCTGGTTGGATGGAGGGAAGCGGCTGCGATTAATTCGGCAGCGCTTCTCCCGAAACAATGTTATTAACAAAACATACCTTGTTACTGTTACAAGGTGGTTTTCAGCAGGTTTAGCCATAGAAACCATTGTTGGCCAACAAACCATCATAGCCTAGGTTAAACCAGTTTTCTTTTTTTCTCAGCAGGGCTTGAAAATCTAAACAGAAGATACAATGACTGTGAGGTTTAAATGTAATTTTAAATATAAAATAAACCTGATTTCGGCTTTATAAACGTTGTGAAACGCTGATGAAGTAATGTGCCATGAGATTAGGTTCATATTGCTGGAGTCTCCCGCTATCCTATCCCGAAAAACTGTTTGCATATTTATCAGATATAACATTCATAAGGTAATGAAATGTGATTACCTTGTCTATTTTACCAATTGAGCCATATAGTTAATATAATGTTCCTTGCAACTGTTTTCTCATAAAACTGTCTAACAGTATTTACTAAGTAGGCTATGCTGCAGAAATCTCATAGCCTTTTTTTTTTTTCTAACTCTTTGTCTAGGCCAAGCACAGACATCACTTCCTCCTTTGTTTTGAATTCTCCTGGCTGCACGTTTAAACATTGCACTTAAGCCTTGCTGATGGGCAGCATATTGATTTCCTCCCCCCCCCCCCGACATCTCGTGAGCTCAGACCACTGACTTAATTCTACACAAATCCCACATCAGTGTTTTCACACCAAGTAAAACAAGTCGTTCATAAGTAATGGAGAAGGTCTTGTTTTCCTTGCTCCAGCAGAGGGATGAAGGCATTTAGCTGAAGGACAGAGATATTTAAGGAGAGGGTTAAGTGATTCACAGACCATTTGAGACAAAACAACTACTGTACACTGAAACAGCTCTCGTATGAAACACTAACAGCTTGATCTCTAACTAAACCTCGGCTAAATAAAAACAGTATTTACTGCACCATAATATCAGTGTTATGTAGTGATTGTGGCTTGATGTATCATTTACTCTTTGTTAGCTTTTTTTTTATTGGCTTTTTATTATTTAGTCAAGTTTATTTGTATAGAGCCCTAGGCATGATATGTCTATGTGTGTGTTGGTTGGGGTGGGGGGGGGAGTAATTCATTTCTTTAATGAGGGAATGCATTAATAAAATGTGGCCACAAATTAATAAGCCATAGTAGGAACAAATTCATTTTTTTTCCCACGTCTCGTGCAGGCCTCCATAGTTCAGTTCAATTTCGTTTTCCCCAGCAGTGCAACATCCGATATAAATGTTGTGCTCGTGTGGGAGTTATAATTAGCTTTTCCGACCATTTACAAACAGTGTCAGTTGTGTTGAAATATTGGGAGAAAACAATGTTTGTATTAAATTATTTATATTATTTATATTAATTTGGTAATGGTAACACTGAATGCTGCATGCTATGAATTGTACAATTTCTCATTTTCAGTATACTGGATAAGACTGAGATGGTCTTATATCCAGAAATAATGCAGGAGATGAAAGGGAACATACACACGGCATCGCGGGAGCGTAAATCTGCTTGCCTAGCTAGTTTGAACCTCTCTGGTTAGCGTGTGTTGCAGCCCGTTTACATTCGTAATGGGCAGAAAATCTTTCATGGCTTAAAGCAGCAATTATAGCAACATCAATGAATAGATTTAGATGGGTCAAAATGAGTTGATGGATGGATTTTAGTAGTTAAGAGGTTGAATAAATAATTCAGGACCTTTGTGTGTAAATGTAGGCTAACTGACCAGATTGTCATTAAGCCTAGTGCTGGGCGGAATGACAAAAATTTATATCGCAGTATTTTTCAAAATTATGCCGGTTTCACGGTATACAACGGTATTTATTTTTTTCTATGCATGATCGGGTGTTAAATACATCTGATTGAGAGAGGAAATACTGTAGTAGATTGACTTAGGGGCCATTCACAGTGGCATCTTTGGCACGCTCAAATTTGCGCCGCATCGAGATAAATATATTTCAACTTTTCAGAATGCCGCAAGCACACAGCGGGTCATGTGACGAGAATATTGAAGAAACGTTTCACACTAAATAGTGACTAAACATGACCCATTAATAGTTATGTTAATCAGGAGTCACTATCATTTATAATTGTGACATTATATTTTTAATGTTATTAAAAAAAGTCGCTAGGTTTGTCAGTATGTATATTCTATGAAAAAAGACACTAAACGGGTCTGAAAGTTTCTAAATCTAGTGCTGAAGTGGCGCTCGTGTGTATGAGACGCGCGGGAGCTGATGGAGGTGGATATTTGAGTTATATATTGGAGTTCACGTTCTAGTAGTTCTACAGCTTCAGTTTCAGAACTTCCACGCTAATACAGCTGTTCCCAAACCACAGCGCAACAGTGAAAATAGAGCCCCCTTTAAACTGTTTCGCACTCCGAACGTTGTTTAAATGACATACACTGGTATTGCGGTATTTTGAAAATTCATATCATAAGAGAAAATAAACACCGGTATTCGGTACGAACCGGTATACCGCCCAGCACTAATGAAGCCTAATACAGTTGGGTTCAAAAACCTGAGACTATCTAATTTTCACACTCCTTTTCCTTTTGCTAATTATATTATCAGTCTGAAAACACAATTTAGAGTTTAACTAAAAAATGAACATATGTCCTTGTTTTGCTACAGAAATTCCTGAATATTTATTTATGACATTTGGCACCATGTCTTTAGAATTTTTCAGATTATTTTATTCAGAGGTTTTTTTTTTTTTTTTTTACATATAAAAATTATTTTGAATCCCAAACTTAAGACTTTTGGACCGGACTGTCTATAGCAGTGTAAGTGTAAATGTGAAAGGGTAAAGTTCACTGTTATAATGGCATCTATGATGTTGAATTTGAGCAGTCTACTCTGAATTATGCATTTACACATTTATATGTTTAGCTTTTGGGGAGTTTGGGGAATGTAAAAGGTTTAAAATCCAGTGCATATGTTGTGAATGGCATTTCAAAGAATCGACAATGGCATTATAAAGTAAATGAACACTCACATTCCCTTTGTTCCTAATAGCAGTCTCTTGCTGATCAAAAGCTTGGCGCTGTGTAATTTTGCTCCTAATGTTAATGATTGCATGGTTGCTTTCAAGACCAAATGAAATTCCCCTAATTAATTTTAGATTAAAAATAGTTGCCCCAGCCTTTTTCCCCGCTATCAGATAATCTGTCAGCACCGAGCAGAAGCTGAAGCCACTGTGTTTTTGTTTTGATAGGTTCAAGTGTGTTTACTCTTCTGTATTCTTTCCTGTCCTGTTGGGTTTTATTCTCCATCTTTCACTTAAAGGCTTTTATGCTTCATGCTATTGTTTTCCATTAAATGTCTTTTGTCTTCTTCTTTTTTTCATTTTCTCTCCTTTGCTTTTCAGATGTGCTCACAGACCATTTAAAACTTAATCTCGTCCAACCCTTTCTGTTCTCTCTGCTTGCGTGGTTCAGCTCCACTGAGGTGTGGTAACTGGCTCCATCTGCTCCAAAACTCAGGAAGCCATTTTGGCTCGCTCAGGACATTTGGATTAACTGCTTTAACCACAATGGTGATATTTTTTTTCATCCACCTTGGCTTCATGCAAAAAGTGCTACCTACTTGTAAACATGAAGACTTGGCAAGCTGGTGCAGTGTCAAGAGTAAGCTTAACGCCCACCTGTATGAATGTGTGTGTGTGTGTTTTTTTTTTCTTCTAATGAGCTCAGTAACACTTTATTTTAGGGTCTCTTAACTAGTTGCTCATTAGCATGCATATTACTAGAATATTAGCCATTTATTAGTAGTAATTAAGCAAATATTAATGCCTTATTCTACATCCCTAATCCTACCTAATAACTAAATTAACAACCTTACTAGCAATTAATAAGCAGTAAATTAGGAATTTAAGGAGGGAAAAATCGTAGTTAATAGTGAATAAGTGTTCCCTATTCTAAAGTGTTACCAAGAGCTTATAAGGTTGGACATTTAAGTCTAAATTAAATATTGCAATACCAAAATATATTTTTCAAAAGAGGAGTGGGTGGCAAAGCCTTCATTTCTTTATTCTGTTTCTGTATCGAATGTAGTACCACACATGGGATTAATAGTCAACTGAATTTTATTGTATACTACATTTATAGAACCGTTAAGAACACGTTGAGAGCAAAGCAAATAAACACTGTTTGCTTCCTTCTTGTCTCCTAGGGAAAACACGTAATAAGCTCCAAGCATTTTTTCAATCTATTGATTGAATAAGGCCTAACAGACTGCACATCGAAATAGACCTTGCTATTGCCCTCTCTATTTCAAAGAAACGTAGGCCGTTTAAACTGAAATGTCAGAAAAGGCAAAAACAAGAAATCAATAGCAATTAGGAATATTTTAATGCCATTGCTTGATGTCCTAAATGTTATGTGAAGTTTTTTGGTATTTTATTTTGGGGTTTTGGGACAGTGAAGTAATAATACTCCAGAATATCAGAGCACAGTAGTTTGTTGAATGTGTCGAAATTGACCTGCAGAAATAATTTTGTGGTGTCAATTAACAGCTCTATGTCCCTAGACAACATTTTATTGCAAGCCATCAATATTTCGCTAACCACTGCAAAACAAACAAATCACTTTAAACATCTTAAACTTTCTGACTGGGCATTTAATGTCGCCTGTCATCAAATCATTCATTTTCTGACTTTTTTTTCATCTTGCTTGCTGAATGGAACCAAGAGAAATGTAATCACAGCTGGCACAGCTTGTAAATTCTCTGTTTCAAATGACGTGCGATGAATGATGGTGTCTTGATGCCTTCATTTAAAATGAGAGAATAGACAGGAGGCAACCACGACGCTGACAAGTTCACAATAAATTGCATGCAAATGAGGACATGTGGATTATTGCATTCTGGGTAGCTAGTGAGATGGGCGGCATCGGTAGCCATGTTTATGAGGTGTGATGCAAACAAGAGGCAGTAATGAGAGTTGATCAAGCGTGACAAGGTGCAGAAACACTCAGTGTGCATATAAGCAAATGCGCAAATACAGCCCTTCAGGAATAACTTCTTGGCTCATAGTTGAGTGAGCGCTTACTGACTGGAAATATCTTGTGGAGGTTTGGTTGAGAGCAGAGTCGGAGGTTTTTAAATAAGAATTATTTACTTCTAAGACTCACAGCTGCCACAGTTTTGTCAGTTTCCAATATGCAAGTTGTTTTTGTTTACTTTCTGTTTTGGAGCCTCTTGTGACTTTTGACTTTGTTGGAATTCACATTGATTTCACAAGAATATGCTACGGTAGTATATGCAATTCTTTAGACTCATGCCTTGGAGTCTAGTCAAAATGAGTTGTGATTAATTAAGCTGTAATTAAGCTCTGGTTTTCATTACTTTGTTGAACAATCATTCATCAGCATGTGAGATGTGTCAGAGTAAAGCTCTAACCCCTAATTCAGGAGTTGTGAAATCTGGCCCTCGAGCTCCACTTCCATACACTGTAAAAAAAAAAATACAGTGATTTTAACTGTAAATCATTGTGAAAATGCTACGGTAAAAGTCTGTTAAATGGTTAACGGTAAGTTCCCTTAATATATTGAGTGAAAACCAGTGATATTTCATGCAATTTTATGGTGAAATAACATTTTTGTAAGTGAAAAAGAATATACAATTTACAGGAAAAAAAAAACAAAAAACATCAATTGATGTTCCCAGAATCTTAGTTTTTTTTCATATTTGTTATGTTTATTAAGGTTGTAATTTTGTTAAATTAATGTGTATTGCATATTTCAGTTTAATGAGTGTCATCAAGATGGTGTTTAGTGTTTGTGTGAATAACACTTTGCACCTTCTATATATGTTATTATTTTTAAAGAACTCCAGCAACCCCAGCTGCTGTTTTTTACCATAAAATCTAGCGTGCCATTTCAACTTCCTTTCACACAGTACCTTTTGAACTGTTTTGTCGAACTATAGTTACACGGGATTTGAACCCGAGCTCCTCGCCTCTCAAATATCTCTGTACTCCGTGAGCTACCAAACAAACCTACCGTCTATGAAAAACCATAGATATGAAGCTGGATATGTGTAATGCTAACATTAAAAAGCATCAGTTGTCAAATATCCCAGCATATTAATATTGTTTTAAAGTCATAACATGATATTCTTCAAGTAATTGTGCAAAAATTATACTTTATTAATCAAAACTCTGGAAATTTGTGTGAAAAGGAATAAAAGGAATAAGGAATAAAAGAGTTTAGCTCTCTAGCGTTCATTTCTTTAAGAAACTGCTTTGATTATGTACTTGTTGGTACATATTTCATGTCTCGCTAAAAAGTGCACCCAGGTTTATGTCATGAGACCATGTAGTTTTGGGAGGCTTATTTGGATTTTTTGGTCTTTTTTAGCTTGCATTAAGGTCAGGTCAGTTTATGTGATTGATGTCTCAAAGCTCTCAGTGACTGTGGCAACTGTGATAAGGGAATAAAAAAAAACATAACATGTTTATGCAATAGATGGAAAAATCTTGAGAGGAACCAAGCTCAGCTGGAGGAGTCCATGCTCCTCTGACATTAGGATGAGACCCACTGTATCTAACCATGCTGCCACTTTACTGTCTTCAGACTGAAAAGCCGAATCTAGCACTTTAATTATGGAGGGAAACTTGGTATTTGGCCAAGTCTTGTGGTTAAGCAGTAGTCTACTCCAGTCTTCTTTAGCGATTCGCTGAGTCATGGATGTGGCTGTAGCCACTTTTAGGCCATTACAATAAAGATCACGGTCTCATGGGAGAGACGTAGAGAAAAAAAAAAAGTGTAGTGAGATTAAGTGAAAGATGGTGAGATGGTTGTTGTCTGTCTAGAGCAACCTCCAGTTAAGTCAGTGTTTTTGTGCCAAAACATAATGCAAATGATCCTCTGTTAAGCACTGTGGAGAAATTACATTCCACAGAAGGCAGCTTTCAATGTCTAGCTGACATTGACATTGATTACATTAGTATCCGGTTGATAGTAGATGGAAACGCGCCCAATGATGTTCAAAGAGGAATCATTTGTTTGGCTGTTTGCCTGGACTTTAGAGATTTGTTTGACGTCTCTGTGAACTTCATTTAAAGTGGGATCAGTTTCAGATATTTCATCTGTAATGGGAGATTTGCTTACATTGATACACAGAGACATGAAATTAGTAGAGAAGGAAAAATAAGTTGGAAGTTTGATTGCTCACACAAAACACATTAACACTCTAAATGCTACTGCCACCAGCATTGGATTATGTTGAAGGTACTGAAATCCATAACCTACATCAGAACGCCTCCTGGATAGACTCTCATGTTGATGTCTGCTGGATTGAAGCTATGCGCTACGTGGAGAGCCATGTAATTGCTCTCAGGCATAAGAGGTCTTGTTCTGACCTCTTCCAGCTGAATGGGACACATCATTGATGCAGAAGAGGTTGCTTCTTTGAGATTAGTTTGCAAGCCAGACCATAGAGTTTTGTGATTGCAGATATGTAATGAACTAGCAAAGTCAAAACGCACACACAGGAGTGTGTTGCCTTTGTGGAATTGTAAAACAATGAGTGGCAGTGCCTTGTAGTCTGATTGCTATTGTTTGTCAAACTATTTTTAACTTGACAAGCTTTCTTAAAAGTATGGATGCAGCAAGATGTTTTTTTTTTTGTTTTGTTTTTTGGCTGTGACCAAAGAAGTGCATCTGCTAAATTAAAGTTAATGATTTTGAAATGTATTTTTAGCATTAATGTTGAATAGCACAAATGAATCCCAATTCTCTGTTGATTTATTTGTAGAGGACTAAAATTACCAGCGTGCTCCTCCCTAGGTGCATTTGATGTTTTTTTTGTAGAAAGAAACTTTAGAAAGCTATTTTAGATTTTTTATGAATCCATTAATCATTGATTGCATCATTGAATGTAGGTTTGAAAAGATGTTAATGCGCACTAACATGTTAAGTGTTCCTCATCCTTAAATATTTAACAGAATATAGTGAGTGAGAGGGCATGAAGACCGGTTGAGCTGTTTAAAATAGAAAAGCGTTCGGTGGAAGATAGTGGATCATTTTGCTAATAAAAAAAGCAAAAAAAAGTGTGAGAGGAATATTCACTGCTGTACTCTTAAAGATGTGAAACCTTCACATTCCAGCCACACACAAATCACCGTCTGCTATTGATTTATAATCTCTAGAGCCGCCATGCTTTCCTCCCTCTTCCCTCTTTACTTTATTCTCTGTTTCCCTCTTTCCGCCTGCCTACGTGGAACTATAGATCATAATTGAATTACTGTGGTAGAGGGGACGTATAATCAGCCAGATGGAGTGAGCCGACTGATTTGAAAGACAGGCAAATAATCATATCTTTCCCTTTATTATTCCTGCCGGCATTGAATAAACTCAGCACGTAATGTAACTGCTTTCTGCATAATTCCATATAATACAGTTATGTCCTGATTCCTAATTCACCAATTTTTAAACTTCCCGTAGATTGTTATTACAGCGCTGCTAAACATGCTGATTGATTTATTTGCTCCAATAAATTAATCATGCATTTAATAAACAATAGATGGATGTAATTTGATGGAGGGCCATTGTGTAATTAAAGACCAGGGACAGCGGGAACACTTGATACCTTGATTTTTTTTCCATATAAACAAGTAAACAGGTGTTAAATTGGGCCAGAATGATTCAGAACTGTGTTCAGCCACATTTTATTCAAAATATTGACTGTTTGTATTGAGTTATTTTCATTTATTGTATACTGCTGTTGTAACGCCGGAGGCGTTGCCTTGCATTCATGTTTGATCTTGTCCATGTGCTTCTTTGTTTTTATTTTCATTCTGTCCCGCGTGCTCTGTCTTGTTTGTAACTCCGCCCCGCTCATCAGTGTTTATTCCCTTCCAGCTGTGCTCTCCAGGTATCTTGTGTGTTGTCTTGATTTGTGTATTCATTTAAACAGTGCTTTGAGTCTTGTCTTTTGTGGGTTATTGATGTTTATTTGGTTTATCGTGTTTGTTTGCAGAGCTCTCTGCGGTTTCCTTTATTTTTGCTGTTTGTTTAAATAAATGTCCACGATCATCTTTGAATCCTGTCTCGGTGCCTTTGTTGCTCGCTAGGAAGCGAGAGCGCGACAACACGCACCGCTGGACTCGGCGCGCTCATTTTCCGAGACCGGCCGTTCGAGGACTTCGTGACAGAATGATCCGTCTACGAGAGTTCAGCAGCGGGTTTAAGCGGGGCTCGAACCGAGACTATTCAGCGCCTCGTAGGCAGGATTTAACGCCGGTTTCTCCGACTCGTTTGTGCTCATTGTTCCAGTGCGGACGAGACATCGAGGACTATGTTGAGGAATTTATTTCCATTTGCCACCGTGTTGATGCAGAGGAATATTTTATCAAGGACTGTTTCATGTGTGGCTTGGATTTTAATGTGCTCAACCGAGTGCATTATGAGGATCCGAGCTGGTCGCTCGAACAGCTCATAGACAGTGTGCTTTCCATCTGCGGGACGATTGCGCACGCGGCTCGGGACAGATTAATCGCCGCGTCGCGAACATCAAATCTAACCCGTGGCTCGGCACTCGCATGGCCATACGGCGGACGCCGCCCTCACGCAAAATGGCAGCCGATCGCGAGGCGCGACACAAGATGGCGGCCGATCGCGAGACGCAGCACAAAATGGCGGCCGATCGTGAGACTCCAACAGATCTGCGGGAGGATCTACCCAGCCTGCTGCTTCCAGACCCCGTGCAGCCACGCCAGACCCCGTCGGTTCCAGTAAGGCAGCCAAGTGAGCAGTCATTGGTCTCTGCGGTCCCTAACCCGCAAATAATGGGTCCCAGCCCCGTTTCACGGTGTAGCAAGCCGTGTAAAGCTCAGTTGGTCCCGGTTTTACAGCTTGAGAGGATGTTTCATGCCGAGCTGTTGAAGGCCCTCACGATTCCTAGCCATTCAGTAACGGGTCCCATTCCCGTAGCACGGTACGAGGGGCCGTGTTCACTCCAGTCGGTCACGGTTACGCAGCCAAACGAGCTGCAGAAGGTCCTCGCGGTTCCTAGCCCACAAATAACGGGTCCCACTCCCGTTACACGGTATGAGGAGCCGTGTATTGCCCAGTGGGCCCCAGTCGTTCAGCCAGATGAGTTGCTGAAGGTCCTCGCGGTTCCTAGCCCGCAAATAACGGGTCCTACTCCCGATACACGGTACGAGGAGCCGTGTTCCGTCCTGTCGGTTTGCGATTTGGGTTTTGTGTGGCCGGATCCGCCAGACCCAGTCTGGGACCCCGATCCAGTGTGGCCGGATCCACCAGACCCGGTCTGTCCCGGCTTCTTTCCTTAATATTTCAAAGACAGCAGATCACAAAAAATGAAACAATCGTGCATTGTTTTGCATTGGTGGTGTATTGGTGACATTAACAGTTTTTAGGATAAAACCCAAAAGAAGCGTATTTTTCTGCAGTGGTCTCTTATTTTTTTCCAGAGCTGTATATATATGTTAAATACATATAATATATATAAACACACACACATTGTCTCACTGTCCGGTATTCATTTGTTCATTTCGTTCATGTGTTCCTTTGTTTTCATTATGCCATGTGTCTTTTGCCTTGTGTTTACCTTTTGTATCCTTGTATTTGTAATCCCGCCCAGTGTTCATCAGTGTTCACTCCCTGCCATTCGTGTGTGTCCAGGTGTTCCCCATTATCCTTGATTGTCTCTTGTATTTAAATCATGCCCCATGTCCTGTGTCTTTATCCGTTGTTACTGTTTTGTGCTGGCGTGTGGCTTGTCCTTGTCAGGCTTTGTTCAGCATTCCTTGTCACTCATTAAATGTTCTTCTGAAGAGTATTTCTGTCTCTGAGTCCTCCGTGTCCGCTGGAGAAGCTTATGGCTCGTTTCATCGCAGCCAGAGCGTGACACACATATATGTTAAAAAAATATTTGAACTAATTTATATTTATATATATTAAATATACAAATCTAAACTTTTTATTAAATATGTGCATGCAAGTGTGTATATTTAAAATATTTATTTTGGATGTGATTAATTGTGATTAACTGTTTGACCATTGTCGATTGCATAAGCCATGTTTTTTCACTGATACGCCCCAACTCTGAAACTCTGAGTTTAAAGAAAATTTAGAGTTTCCCATTAATAATAATGACTTTGTTGTGGCGTTCATGTGCATTTATCTCGTAAATACGGTGTGTGACGACTCAGAGGCGTTCGGATCCATTTGCAGGTGTTTATTAGCGTGGTCAAACAGATACAGGTCAAAAACGAGGCAAACAAAGCAATGCAGAGCAGACAAAGACAGATCGGCAAACAATCCAGGGTCGGGGCAGGCGGCAAGAATCAACGACGAATAAACAATCCAAGATCGGGGCAGGCAGGGTCTAGGGTCAAACACAAACAGTCAAAGGTAAACGCTCAGTAATGCAGGCCGGGGCAGTGCAAGACTTCGCGTCATTCCAGCGCGAACGCTCTGCTTATAAAGGCCGGCTAACCGGCCACACCTGTAGCACAATCAGTTCCGGTATGTGGGTCTAAAAGGTCCGGGTAGGAACATTAATATTCAGGCGAAGGTTCCCGCTGGTGACGAGCGGGGAGAGGCACGGCTTGTGACAGAGCCCCCCTCCTGCGAGCAGCTCCCGAGGCGAGGGCCCTGACAATGCCGAGGTCGTCCGCGGGGTCTGGGTGCTGGTCGTCAGGATCTTTCCTCTGGGCCGTAGCCCTCCCAGTCGACCAGATATTGGATGATACGACCTCGGCGGCTGGAGTCCAGAATCTCGTGGACCTGGTAGGCCTCCTCGCCATCGATGACCAACGGGGGAGCCCCTGTCACCGCGACCTCATCCTGGTCCCTCTCCCCGTCCGGGGCACCAGCAGGCTTGAGCAAGGAGACATGGAACGTGGGAGAAATACGGTAGTTAGCAGGTAGTTCTAAACGATATGAGACAGGAGTGATTTGTT
This sequence comes from Enteromius mattozi, assembly GCA_032359235.1. Taxonomy (NCBI): domain Eukaryota; kingdom Metazoa; phylum Chordata; class Actinopteri; order Cypriniformes; family Cyprinidae; genus Enteromius; species Enteromius mattozi. Next base: position 23,268,186 of record JAUMHE010000042.1, read on the forward strand.
TGATGATTTTGAAGGGACCCACGTACCTAGGACTCAACTTTTTGCTTGGGAGATGCAGACGTAGGTCTCGGGAGGACAGCCACACCCAATGTCCGGGCTGGTGAAGGGGGTTGGGATGCCTTCGTCGATCCGCTTGTTCGGTGGTGCGTCGGACAGCTCGTTGAAGATGGACATGGGCCGCGTCCCAGGTCTCCTCGCTTCGGCGGAGCCAGCGATCGATGGCAGGTAGATTGGTGGGCTCCCCCGACCAGGGGAACAGTGGCGGTTGATACCCTAGCATGCACTAAAAAGGGGTAAGGCCCATATTAGGTACTTGCTCCAGTCTTGTTGGTTGGCATGGCAGTATGTTCTCAAGAAACGGGTGAGTTCTTGATTCAGTCTCTCAACTTGGCCGTTTGATTGGAGATGGTACCCGGAGGTGAGACTCAAGTTGATACTGAGCTGTTGGCAGAAGGCATGCCACACCCTGGACGTGAACTGGGGTCCTCTGTCGGATACGATGTCGTCGGGGGTACCGAAGATCCTGAATACCTGGTGCAACATGACTTCGGCGGTCTCCCAGGCAGTGGGGAGTTTGGTTAGTGGAATTACTCGACAGGCCTTGGAGAATCTGTCAATTACGGTGAGTATGGTAGTGTATCTTTGAGAGGGGGGAAGGTCGGTGATAAAGTCTATGGCAATGTGGGACCATGCGCGTTGTGGTATAGGCAAGGGTTGGAGTAATCCAGCAGGTTTCAGGTGAGGTGTCTTGGTCATATTGCAGGTTTTACAATGGGAAACGAACTGCACCACGTCCTGATTGAGTGAAGACCACCAGAAACTATTCTTTGTCAGTTCGAGAGTAGCCGTTATTCCAGGACGACCGGCTCCGGGGTGAATCCAATGCATCAGGCGTAAGCGGAGATTTCCTGGGACGTATTCTCGACCCTGAGGACAAATGACTGAATGAAATGAAACGAATGAATAGTGTATTTCAGTGAGAGAAGTTCCAGGTTCCAGGTTCCTGGTTATTATTACCAGATATTTCAGATAACTGTTGAAATTATATAATGTTTTACTG
>JAUMHE010000042.1:23288070-23298903 GCA_032359235.1 Enteromius mattozi
ACAAAACATAGAGAGTTCGCTGGGTGCTGGAGTGCCATCCCGTGGCCTGTGCTGGCACATCCAGCTGATCGTAACAGACAATGTAAACAACTGACAAATTATGGTGGGTGAGAAAACTGGACATTTTAGGCAAGTTAGAAATCCCAAAAAGAACATATCCAGGAAAAGAGGTCGTATGGTTACCAAAACCCACAGGAAAATTAAGAAATATCCACTCCGAATAAGTTCATAATTGAATGGTTTTATAATTGTTCCTGGTCACTTTTGTTGAACTTCTGAACATACAGTAACACATTCTGTGTTTCTTTCCATCTTGTTGTGCCCAAAACATGCCCAAACCTGATGCAAGCCCAAGGTCAGTTTTGGTCTCATCAAACTAGAGAATCATTCTTTTAAGTGTCCCGAGATACTCTTTGGAAACTTCAGGCAAGATCTATTGGGCAGTCATGGACACCTAGGTTTTGATTACATTTTATAGTTGTTCCTCATTTTCTGTACACTAAAATGATGCATTTCATAGTGCTTTCAGCTATCTCCAATGCAAAAACCTATAATGCCTTCATTAGCATTTCGTCAATCTTGTCTCGCTCACACTCTTTTCTTCCAAATGTAGTGTTTTTTCCTTGAAAGCGCACTAAATAGGATACTTTTTTTCTTAAAGTGTCTGTGAGTATGTTGATGAGTGGTAAAAAAAATCCTGATAAGCAAATTTAAATATACCATGTGCAAGTCCAAGGAGTGTGTATATTTTAATGAAACGATAATCACAAATGCTGTTGTCACAGTGTATTTTACACAGTTTAAATATTATTGAAAATTAAATTAGATTCCTGCCATTCAGTATTTCTCACTCAAATTCAGATTTAAATGCATTTTGATGCATAGTAGCTTATTTGCATTCTGTTCATCCTGTTCCGTACATTAAATTGACTTATATTCCCACATTCTTATTGATCTCTTTGCCTCATTTTTGGGGTACAAATTAAGAATGTCTGCCTAAAGAGACTCTTACCTTAACAAAAGTGCTCCATGATACTATTCTTCCCTTCAAATTATTCTCTTTAAATTGGGTGTCTTGAGACAGACGAGGTGAGGACTGCAGATGAAAGGCCAGCACCTTGGACAGTTCCAGCCTGATTTTGTGCCTGCTGGTCAAAATGAATCACTTTTAAGGAGACTGTTCTGGAGTGAAATATCTGTAGAGGAGCTTGTGCTGCCATACAAGCCCAAATGAGATTGTGAAAAGTCTCATTAGCAACAAATAGCCATTAACCACCATTTATTATTGTCCTGCTGTTTATTATTACCTGATTATGTTTTTCAGCTTTTGTTTTTAGTCTGTTTGCAGTTAAGTAAAGATTCAAACGTGCAATTTACCGGGTGCTGAAACCAGGTCATTGTCAGTGGATAAAAGGGCACAATTAATGGGCATTTGTGAAGTTATCGGTTTTTTGTTAAATTTTACAATTATTCAGAAATGTATTGGGAAAATACTGGTGGATATTCCAACTTAGTAGATTTAAGTTGTACATTTACTGTAAAATACAATGTAAAATGATTGATTAATCATACATAAAGGATATAAATCTATTGTAAATAATTAGAAATTGCTTGTCTATGCATCCATACAAATATTTTGGTCATCAGATTTGCAACATATCTATAATTTTTTTAAAATTTTTTTCTTTATAGTAGTTCTCAAAGAAACAACATAAAAAACCAAAAACAAACAAAAAAATGAACAATACTCAAAAGAGAGAGGAAAAAGTAAGAACATCTATTAAATGTGCCCATAAATTCCCATGTTTTGACCAAGAATACATAAATTATTCAAGTTCTTATGGGGATTCTCCATAGCTGCAATTCTGTACTTGATCATCTTGAATTATTAATAATTAAATTATAAATTGAATGGATTTTGAAGTTCGAGAAGTCTGTAGATTTATATTTGGGTTATATAGACGTCGTGGCATTTCAAGTAAGCAGGACCACTTAATTATTTGTTAATTGTTAATTTAAAATATGGTTTTATTTGTTGATGCCCAAAGATAATAAGATAATTACATTAGTTAACAAGAACTAGCAAAGAACTTCTTTTACAGCATGTAACATAATAATAATAATAATAATAATAATAATATGCAAAAGTCTAATGTTAACACTGCCAAAAATAATGAAATTATACATATTTATTTATTTAGAGATTACATACTTGTGTTTTTAAGTTATTTTAATTTTTTAGTGAGTGATATCTTCATTTTAAAAATGTATGGATTTGTGCTTCACAACTAATGAGACTTATTGTTTTTTATCAGTGTTGACTTCAGGGTTTAAATTTTAAATCTTAAACTCTAAATTTGTTCTATTTGTGTAGTTGTTGGTATTTCAGTTGCATGCTCTGACATATAAGTTCATGACAAAGGCAGATCTGAAAAAACAATTTCCTCAACATGTATTATTGTAAGCTTACTTCACAGACAGGTTTAAGGCTCTTTTTGATATTCCTTTTTTGCCTGTAAACATGCCTAGAGTGGCTGAGAGTGCATTCTTGAGACATGATTTGAGTGCATTTCTCCTGCTGGTCAAAACGGTGATGAATTTAAAGTAGCCAGGGTTCAGACGTGCCACACTTCCCCAAACAACACGAATGGATCTATCACACTGACAATAGCTTAGAACTTAACGTGGAAATAACAAATAGAGACTCCACATGGTCACAAAGGCTAAGGCAGCAGAGAATTGCTTAAAGGAAGCCTGATACCACAGCAGAGAATTATCTATCACAGATAAGGAAATAAATGCTTATTTGCTCAGTTTATTATCTTATGTGTCAAAGTTTCTTTGTTTATGTGCGAGTTACTATAATAAATAAAATCAAGCAAACCTTGAGGATGTGCTAAGTATTAAATAACCATGTATTAAGATATATAGAAGCAACTTCTCAGTAAACTTGTGAGCAGTTGAATGAACTAAATTACTCATTAATATGTTTAAACTTGAATTAAATATATGGTGTCAAAGGTTGAACCAAATGATTGCAAATGCACTTTGCACTCCACTTATTTCAAATGGAGTGCTAGATCTGAATAGCGCTGGAGGGAATACGGTTTCAGAGACGTGTGGACATTTTTTACTAAATCCGTTCTTATTGATTAGGTTCCTGTTTGAAATAAGCAGGAAATGAAAGTATAATTTAAGGCATGAGTTTAAAAAGGCAGAGGTCAATGAAAACAGTTCAGATTCAAAGCAGGCCTGCATATACAGTGACATTAATATTTATGCTAGAATATCAGTGAATTTCATAAATGCTCTGCTCTGTTTCTCTTCTCATTTCCAAATGCCCACCACAGGACATCAAGCTAGTACAATCTGTCTGTCTACATTATAGGCCAAAAGATTGTAATAATTATTATTATTTAATTTTTTTATGTTTTTGAAATATATCTCTTAACCTCACCAATGCTGCATTTATGTAATCAAAAATACAGTAAAGTCAGTGATACCGAGTATACAAAATCAGTGATGCTGAGTTACAATTAAAATATTTGAATATATTTTAAAATGTAGTTTATTTCTGTGACGCAAAGCTGAATTTTCAGCATCATTACTCCAATCTTCAGTTTCACACAAACCTTCAGAAATCATTAAAATATTGATTCGCTGCTTAGCATTTAAAAAAATGAGCATTTTACACTACTATTCAAAGTTTGGGGGCAATAAAAAAAAAAGCTACCTGGTCTCATGGCATAAACGTGCTTGGGTACACTTTTTATATCATAGCAGTTTTCAATAGAAATGAACATTTAAAGGCAGTAAAAAAACTTTTTATTCCTTTTCACACAAATTTGCAGAGAATAAAGGGTAATTTCCGCATTACTACTTTAAGAATATCATGTTATGACTTCAAAACGGTATTAATATGCTGGAAGATTTGAAAACTGATGCTGTTGAATATAAGCATTACACATATCCAGCTTCATATCTATGGGTTTTCATAGATGGTAGGTTATTTCGGTAGATCATACAGTACAGAGACATACTCCGGTTTGAATGCCGTGTAACTACGGATCAACAAAACAATTCAAATCTTTGTAAAAGGAAGTTGAAATGGCACGGTTGCATCAACAAATGCATTTTTATATCAGTTTTGCATTTAACACTATCGGGTAGGTTTAAGATTGGATTTGGTGTAGGGCATATTTCCAACATGATAGAGCATTAACTTTTAGCAACGGATATTTCAATTTTGAACCGCCGTAATACACACCTATATCAACATAATAAAAATGTGCCAGAGTTCATGTATTGAAACTGTGTTTTAACTCAGTGGACATCTCTTTTAAAACTGTGGCGAAATGTGCAGTAAGGCACGTAACTGTGATGTTGCACAAAATGTGCACAAAGGTACATATTTTTATAAGACCAGATTGGAAATAGGCCTAATCATCAAAGAATCAAAAAATGTATTGGTTTCTACAAAATAATTAAACAGAAAAGCTATTTTCAACATTGGTAATAATAGAAACATTGATAACTGAGGAACAATAATAATTAAGCATCAAATCAGCATATTAGAATAATTTCCCTATGGATCATGTGACACTGGAGCAAAGATGCTGAAAAATCAGCTTTGCATTACATGAATTAGTTACATTTTAAAATATATCCAATATTTATTTTAGATTGTAATAATATTTCACAACGGTACTATTGTGATTGTATTTTTGATCAAATAAATGCAGCCTTTGTGAGCATTACAAAGACTTTGTATTTGCAAAGATTCTCAGTCACAAACTTCATAAATATTACAAGGCTGTTCTATGCCGGGTTAACAGCTTGTGGTCTCAGTGTATATATCACACACTTATGGAGGTTTAGCTTTCAGAGGTGTCTGGCTTTAGACAGCGCTGTCTTTTTGAGAGCTGTGAGCTGGCATCTGTAGCACACATGGATTGGTTTTAGTTTTGGTTTTATTTCCCAAAGCATCTGTTAGGGACCTTGGGGATGAAGACACGGGGGTGTCTGATCAAGGCTGTTTGTACATTCCTTTAGCTGCACTCGCACTCGATTTTTACTATGTGTGTGGATAAAGAGTGAGGGCAGGTTTTCAAGCATCTTTTCCTCCTTAAACAAAAAGAAACACTTTGTTATTGGCGCTCTCTCAGAGACAAAGGAAAACGTGGCATAAATAATTCAAAATGGCAAAATAACACCCCCTCTCTTTTCTTTTGCGTGTGCTTGTAAGTAAAACGAAGACAAATGAAGAATGAAAGGCTGCGATGATGAATGTTTCTCTCAGAACGATAAAGAAGTTGTCTTTATGTGCGTGTGAAAGCTGGTGCACATCATGCGTTCTGATGACAGTTTGGTACTTGTTTTTATAAGACGGTAAAAGCAGTAGCTTGACATTCACTCTGCCAAATGGGGTTCTCCAAGTTAAAATCGTAGGAATGAAAAAGTAACAGCCTCTGTAATTTAAACACTGATGGAAACAAACTTCCATGCACTAAGTGCCTCTGAAGCATCCAGAGTCATATGGTGTGACGCTATTAACACAAAAATGTAATAACATATGATAAATCAGTCATGCTTTACTCCATTCTTTTTTTTTTTTTGTACATGAGGCATATAAAGAGTGCAGAAAGAACAAGAAGTATATGAAAGAATATTGTTTTCTGAAAGAAGACGAATGCATTTCCTTACATTCTAGTTGTTTTATTACTGTTGAAAGATACAAAGTGAATAATTAAAGACTGCTTGTTAAATTATTGAAAATAATGTAAGAGGTATTTCAAAAAGTGGTTGCAAATATTATTTGCACTTCTAAGCCACAAATATGCTGTTTTGCTGCTCAAGAAACTTCTCTCATTATTAATGTTGAAAACAGATGTGGTGCTTAATATTTTTGTGGAAAATTTTGTGGAAAATTTTTTGTGGAACAGAACTGGACTTTATAATTTTTTATAAATATTTTATTTATAAATGAATAAAAGTTTATATTTCACAATTCTGGCTTAACTTGCAATTATTAGCTTGTGCCACAATTCTGACTTCATTTCTCAGAATCTTACAATTCTGACTATAACTCTGTTGTGTGTTTATAACACACATCTGAGAAAAAAGTTAATATTGTGAGATGCAAATTAGCAATTGCAAGAAAAAAGTCTGATTTGTAAGTTTATATTAAGCAAATCTAAACAAGGTCAGAATTACGAGTTTTTATGATGCAATTCTGTTAAAAAAGGTAGAATTGTGAGATAAAAAGTCACAATTACCTTTTATTTATTTATTTACCATTACTTAGCTTTCATAAATTCCACTGTAATATATATATATATATATATATATATATATATATAAAATTTATTTATTTATTTTTTTGTCAGAATGACAATGTTGGTGTTCAAAACCTCTCTTATATTAAAATTTCTGTAATACACAATCTGCTGCATATATTTGACTGTTCGGTTGACTCTTAATACAAAGATTCAATTAATATTATTTTATTAGTTGGATAAATGCAATGCTTCATGACTGTATGATTGTCATGTATTATTCACACAGATCATATTCCATCAATACCCAGTCATGCTGAATTTAATAATCTCCCACATTTTACACATATCTTGATTTGAATTTCCAAGAAGCAGTCCACAGTCAGTAACAAAGACTGAGATAACTCTATGGAGTCACTTTTTATTGATATCTTTTATTAATGATTTGAACATATGTGACTTATGCTTGTGCTAAAGCCTTAATGTCAGGTGCTACAGCTTTTATTCCGCTCATCATAAATCTTAATTCAGGACTGATTATATATTCCTATCACCCTTCTTAATATCCCCTTGTGTTTGGGCAGAGATTATGGCCATCTTACTTTCTTTTTAATTAATTTCTCTTTTTTTCTGCATAGGGCCTATGCGTCTTAATGACAACCACCAGACTGAGAGGTGAAAGCTTAACACTGCTTTGCTCACAGAAAACACTGAATACTGCAGATTATAATGCCCAGAAGCATTATGGGAAACCGCAAAGTGCTTTATTAAGGTGAACTGTATTGCATTTTGTCGCATCTTTCCATATCACAAAGAATAAGAGACTCTGATCTTGAGAGTAAAATAAAGTTGCTGGAATATAGCAGCCACATTGTTGATCTCTCAAAGGAAATAGCTACCTTGCTTATTGCATTGAAAGGCAAATAGCATTCCCTCTCCACGTCTAGAGTTGCATTTATTTTCACACAGTACCGGGTGGCATTATTATGTGGATAGAGAAAAGCAAGGCAAGCCTTCTGGCTCTATGATTGAAGTATGATGAATCGAAATGTACTATTTCTGCAATTAGAGACGAGGATGGTCAGGTGCTTACAGACATGAATGCCTTTATAGTGCTATTCTTTCTTTTACCAGTCAAATGTACTAACCCTGGGCACAGCATTCCTCAGTGGATTAAATGTGCTTGGAATATAAGCAACAATTGCGGATAATGGATAAATTCCATAATGCTTTTACTGCTCTATACAGAGAACTCACTTGGTTTTTATGGCACGTAGTTTTACATTGTTATAAGATATTGTCATCTGCCTCCTGTTAGATGTCACTGCAGATTGTTACATTTATTTCCCATCTTGTGATGAAAAATATACACTGGGAAGCTGTAGTTTTAGGCCAGTAGGTTTGATTTGTGGTGCTATTATGCTAAAGAAGAGCAGTCATTTTTCAATAATATGATACAAAATGAAACATAATGTACTTTTACTAAAATATGTTCATAGAGACCATAAATACGTAATGTGTTCAATTAAGTTTAAGGAATAGTTTATTAACGAATGATAAATGTTGTTGTCTTTGTTGTTTTTTTAAATACAGCTTTACAAAATTATTTTGAACCAGGTAGTTCAGACACGCACATCTCACTTATTTCTTTTTTAAAAAATGGCAAATAGAAAAGTCACACAATAATATTCCTTTAGTAGCAACATCGCAGAGAAAGTACTGATGAAAAAAAGAGAACTCTGAACTGTCACTATGTTTCCAGTATTTGAACTTGAACAATGAAAAAAACTGTGTAACTTCTCAGTTGAGTGGATCATAAATAGCTACAGTCAGCTACAGACCAGCAAAAAAGTAAAACAGCCTAAAGAATATTTAATACAACTGACTTACAGGAAAGTTAAACCAGCTTAATATGAAGAGGCACTAAAATGTAGACTTTCGTATGTATTTTTGTCCTATATTTACATGAAAACAATTCGATTTTCAAGAATTGTACGTTAACATGAACACGCTAACTTAAAAGTAAGCTTGTTTTAGCCATAGATACCTTGCTGAAGCACAATATGGCATTATGAACAAACGGAAATTATAACATTTAAGGTTTTCGCCTTCATTGGGATTGTGGTCGAATGCTGAGGGCCATTTTACTCTATTTTTTTGGGGGGTTTAAAAAATGTTAACTTCTTCTTAAATGCCCAACCTCTCATGATACCTGGAATCAGTGTTACAAATATCCAAGGCACATCATTTTTCCATTTCTGTAGCATAAACAACATCAAAAGAATGAATCCTAAAGATGTCCGAGTTCCAGTTTACATGCAAGTGATACTCATCTGCCATTGGCTCATCTGCGTTTGAGGGGAGGTGCTTACCTATAGCCATTTATAATGAAATTCAGATTAGAGTTTACATTCCAATAAACTGACAAATATAGATTGATTACTCTATTGTATGTTAGAGTTTGCTTGAAATATGAAGCACTTCTCAGCCTCATTCAAATGCATGATATTTTTGTGGAATACGTTCTGTACACATTCAGCAGCCATGTTAGGCATGTTGCCTTTAGCAAACTGAAATTTGATCAATGTTCAATTAAGAATTAATCAGGAAAGGCTGAATTCATTTCCCAAACTTTCAATCTTTTCTCTGAATACAGACTTTAACAATGTTATCAGTTACTTTGCTGAATGTCAAGGTACATCTTAGGCTCTGTGAATTGTGTCAGCTCCCCATGAAAAGTGTAATGAGTGCTGTTTTCCCCCTCTGCGTGTCAGTTTCTGTATATTGAGAGAGTGGTTTGCATGAACCTCAAATGCTGGCGCAGAATAGCTCATCCAGATTCAGACAGGCTGATCAAATAAGTTCCACATTACATCGAGAGGGCCCTAGGGGGAAGTTGGGGGATATCCTTTCCTCAATGTGTATTCCCCAGCTTGCTACTAGCAAATAAGCCTGTTAGCAACACAGCAATGCTGAGTCACAAGGCAATGGATCCAGCCAGAACCAGCAAATAACATGGTAATCATTGGCTTTTTCCCCTTTCCATGTTGCTGTGTAATCATAATGTCAGTTTGAAAGATTTTTATGAGATTTTAATGAGAACTAGCATGCAGCTGAAGGTGTGAATGGCAGTTGTAGTGTGACTATTGCTGTTATCACTTATATTTGATGTTATATGATGACCTCAGATGTGTTTGCAAACACTGCCAGAAGACCGAGAAAGGCAAATGGTTGTTAAAACAAACAAAACCATTAAATAAAATGACAAAACATCTCCGTGACTCCGTGGCTTTTCAGCACAAATCTATTTAATTCATGAGCTGCTGATTCTGAGAACCCAGGAATTCATGACCTTCTTTTGAGTGCTTAGGGGAAAAAAAAAAGTTTCTTAAAATGTACGACAGCACCCTACCAGTCAGAGAAATTGGTGAGTATTCCATCAGATAATATTATTTTGGCCTCAAGGATTTTGTAATATAGGCCTACTGTCTTTTTAACTAGTGAATAACCCTGTCAGTTAAGTAATGTATACTTGGCTTCCAGTGCAAAACGCCCTACAGACACCCTAAAGATTGCCTCAGAATATTATTTTCTTATATTCTGCTTTTCCACAGAGAGCGAATGTGAGTAAAACTGCATTTTATAAGCAACAGAAGAAACTCACGCTAGAGTTGGATATGTCAAGAGCGAAACTCTTCTTTCAAACGCATAGGGAAATTAAGACAGGGACTCAAAACAACCCACACAACCTCGCCAGAGGGTAGAAAGCATCCTCCAAATCCACAAAGTAATGAAATAACTTTCCAAACAGAGGAAGAAAGCTCTGGAAAGAGCTGTAGTTAGGAGTTACCCTATAGTGCTGATTTAAGAACGGTTACGCGGTTTACCTTACGATCGTTAAACTTGGAATTGTGTTAGAAGGACGTCTGGTCGAAGATTAGAGGAAAGTGACTTCTGCCTTCTGCCTTTGCAAAGCACATTTGGACATTTAGACTCTTTCCCCATTTAAGGACTACTTAACTGAAAATGAGAGGCGTTCCCTTTCAAGGTTGGCTTGGCAGTGCCCAATGATGCCTTGATTGAGCTGTCGATTCCATTAACAAGCAATTGGCCAGTTGTAGATTTGTATTGACAGCTCAACTGACAACTCTATACAAGTAAGGAAGGTTTCAGAAATGCTTTATATTAAAAGGATAAAGTTTGAACAAATTGTATCTTTTTTTTTAAACAAATTTCAGTAATATTTGATTTACTTTAATCAGTAGACTTTATAATAATAATGTGTAAAGAGGTTGCACTATTTAATGTAAACATTGATTTTATGGACAGAAATATTACTTCACTAAGACTCTCAATAAATTATAAAATATTAATAAATTATTATATACAGTATATATATATATGAAACACTAGTGTCACGGTTCATGGGTTCATGATCTCATTCTTGCATGTTGTGTGTATGAATGAGTGCGTGTGTGTGGGGGTGTGGATAACGAGCTAATTGGTTTCAGCTGGAGCTCGTTACCCAACCCTATTTAATGTTCGCTAACCTGTCTTG
>JAUMHE010000042.1:23299936-23326574 GCA_032359235.1 Enteromius mattozi
TTTTTTTTTTCACTAAATTAAAAAAATATTTTATATATATATATATATATATATATATATATATATATGAGCAAATGTCAAATGACAAAGATTGATTTTTTTTATTTTTATTTTTTTTGAGGATGAGGGCATGTGCAACCTGTTCATGTTGGCATCTACCACATTCTGCTGGCACCAAGCGGATGAATTTGTGCCAAAGTACCTTAGAGGTTGATTGGACAAATGGCCTTTGACAGCAGAAGATATGTGATGTGTTTCCTCCTCCATTCTCTAAACTGATAAGCCTATTATTTTGTCAAGTACTGTTAGATGCATCTTATGTTTTGCATTTAGCATTGCATTCTCATTGCTGTCCAGAGTTGTGATGCAGGGAATGGCTGGCCAGTTGTGTTTAAAAACTAAAAAAAGGAAAAACTAATATTAGTTCTAAAGTCCAGTTTAAACAAACCACCCGTTAGTACTGAAGAGTTCAATTTATACAACTGAAAATAATGACAGCATGCATATTTTACGTGTTCAGTAGAACATTGCCCTCTTATCTTATTGAAAATATTCAATCCATAAATCACATTGTAAATGAAGTTGGTGCAAATCATTGGTAAAAATCTGTAAAGAGCATGAGGAATCTATTGAGAATTTATTGGTGGCTTTTAAGCTTTGCCTTGTCTAGGTGCAAGATGTTTTACAGTTTAATTAGGAAGGAATGAGTGAGATAAAACCGCATGAGCACACATCATTTATGTACAGGCTGTTTGGTTGTACGCGGTGCATGAATTTGTGAGATAGCAGGCAGCATCTTTTCAGTCTTTAGCGTGTGATGTGATAAAGATCTGTAAGAAAATAACAAACAGAATATTGTTTTCTGGATTATATCATTTATATATAGAAATAAATCAACCCATTCACTTAAATGTGGGAGATTCGATAGCTAAGAACCAACCCACATGGTACAATGTGAGTCGACATTAAATCTATGCACGATTTGGGACTTTAAATGTAAAAGGTTTTGCATAAAATTCATCAAGGGCACGGAAGGTGGAAGAATGAGCTTCTCACTGCTTAATGAAGTTCTGAAGATTCATGAAAATATTTGGGCATCTAGGCTGAGAAGGACCAAAGGGGTGTGACTCTTTCCAAAGGTGTTTTTATTCTTCTTTAGAGCATCTTGAAGAGCATTAAAATTCCGCTCAGACTGTCAAACACTCCCTCGTGAAAATGACTGCTCTGTGTACAATGCGAAATATAAATTCATCAGCATTATTAGCCAGCATGAGCTAAGAAATGCTACGGTAATCTTACGATCTAAAACTAAAGTGCTTCTAAGCTGCTCTGAACATATACAGTTCAATTTTACCTGTCAAAGCCACCACTGCTAATGCACAATGAGACAATTATGCTAACAATGAGAATCTTGACTAAATGTGTTTTGGTTCTACATTTTAATGAAGCTTTAAAAGAAGCTTTGGGCAGCAAAATACACAATCCGACTGTTCGACAGCCAACTGAGCTTGTAGAAACAAGACCAGCTGAATGTCCTGAAGAGGCCTTGATTGTCGTTTGGAGACAGGCAAGGCTTTATTTTCAGGGAATGATCCAACATAGCAGAGGAAGTTATTGATCAGTCTGAGAGCCAGTATATTTTAAAAATGGGACCTTTGCAGCTTGTAATCATGATGAGGGAACAGTTGTTGAAAAACAGTGATTTCTTGTGTGAACTGCCATTTTACTAGAGGTATCAACTACATGTTCAAGCCATCAATAACCTGGGCTGTAAATCTTTTATATTGGGAAGTCTAGATCATGCGAAAAGGTCAGTAGTGGGGGGGTTTACGGATCTCCAGTTCAAGAGAAAAGCTAGCAGTCAGCAAAAAATAAACGTGCCATTTCCTGACGAATGCACATTTGTTGCATCGCACATTTATTTATTGGAATACAGTACATAGCCTTTGTTTGTCATTGTTTTTCCTACTTTTCCAATTTTATGCATGCAAGAAAACAAGTATGCAAATAAAGATGCGTTTATGCGTATACAGTCAATTTCAGAATATACTCTCTTGTGTTTAATTGCCTGAATCTTATCTAATATCATTTCAGATCCGTATTAATCGCCTTTTCCGACACCTGCCTGCAAGTGCTCTGCCACCTCAGCCCAGCTGTAATCTGCAGCATAATGTAACCAGTAGGGGTTAGTGTCGAGACAGCGGGAGAGGGCAAAAATCCATCTTCCTTCTAATTTGAGCGAATGTGTATCGTATGCTAAGTGCTTAGCTGTTATCAATACAATCTCCTTTGTCCCCCCGGGGCTGCAGAAGAGCACAGAAATACAGTACACTAGATTTTATGGTTTTTTCCTTGACTGGTAATGTCAAATTATAGCAATTAAGTGCATTCAATGCCTTTTTAGAATAACAAAATGCTTTGTGAAAATATGAAATGAAACATTTATTTTTTTTTATGAATCAATTTCACCCTTCAAAACATCCCTAAGAGGATTGTGTCCAATTTAGCAAACTTTTTGTAGGCTAACTGTAAACTAACATGCACTTGCACACTTCTGGTTTTCGTTTTATACCTTTTACTGTTTTGCTACTAAGCTAATGATATTTTTCTTCATCTAAATATACTAACCCTTATGAAAGCGTTCTTCGGTTTTCTTTAACATTTTTAGTATTCAGTACAGATTTCAGATCTCTAGGTGTTTTCTAGTTGATCTCCACAGTAAAGGCAAAACCTGACCTCAACACACACAGACAACATAAAGCAGCATGTGATCATCTAAAACTCCTTCTGTCTCTGCTAAAGAAAGGTATCCTACTGTTGCAGCCCATGTGCGCTGATGTGTGAGGCCTGTTGGTTATCCATGCTGAGCTCCTGCAGTTTTGTCCCTGTCAACATAGAGCGCCTTGTCTGGCCACAGCATCCTCGCACGCGTGGATGACAGGAGAATAAAATGCCACTGCTGCGCGCGTTCACGTGCCAAACCTACAAGATCCGTCCCCTATGCACAAGAAACAGCACATTCGGGAATATGTTTTGTTTATTGTTATTGGGTATAATAAAAATAAAATTTGGTACGATATGAAATGGGGGATCCAGTCAATTCAGGTATTTTAGCGATTGTAGCATAATAACTATTAAGAGCTGAGCAGTCTTCTTAAAGCAATAGACCACCATAAAAATTACAATTCTCTTGTCGTTTACCTTCATGTCGGCCCAAATCCGTATTTTTTTGTGCGTTTCGCAAAAGAAAGAACGCTGAAATCAGTCCTCTTAGGACTTGTTTAAGACTTCGTAAATAATTACAAGATATCGAGCTTCAAAAACGATGCAAACTCACCATTAAAGTACCATAAAGGCTATACGCATGAGTTATGTGGTAGGGCAGGCTAAGTGTCAAGGTTTCTGAAGTAATATAGACCTATTAGCGAATAATTGCCTGATAATCCCCCACACTAGTGAGGTGTTGTTAACCGCTGCGAATGAATCACTGAATTAGTGAGTTGAACCTGAGAACCGAGTCAGTTCTTAAGAGCCCGTCGATAAACGGGTTTCAGATCCAATGAAAAAGATCCATCTCCAGCGAATGGTTCGTGAGAATTATGATTCACACAATGACATAATTTTTATGGCTTAAAAGTCTAGAATCGATGGACAAATTTTATGATGATTTTTTGACATTTTCTATTAGGCTAACATTTTTTTTCAATGCACGAAAAGGAGTTATATTATTATTATTATTACTATTATTTGCATAGGCTATATGAAATAACGTGTACATTTATTATTATTAATATTATTATTATTGCAGTTTTTGCTAAAGACCATTTATGAATACTGCATATTTAAGTGGTAGATCAGATTTATTTGTTTATAAACAATGAAATGCTTTTACGGCTTGAATATTTGTTAATTTAAATACAATTCGTTAGATATAGAAATAAAAGACTTCCAATCGTAATACGGACGATGTCGTTATGCCCCTCTCTCTCTCTCACACACACACAGACTCTCTCTCCCTCCCTAGACGCAGCAGCGGCTTGGCTTGGATTCAGTACCTCCCCTATGTGCTGCCTTACTCCATCATCACATCCCTGAACGTGAGCGGTGTAGCTGAGGAGCACTTCTTTAAAACCCGACACTTCGCTGGAGTTGCTTCCCTGCGCGTCTGAGAGTCGGAGGGAGGGGAGAAGCATTCCCCAAAATCTCTTCTAACGATGGAGACCCGTCTGGTTGTATTCCCTGGCGCTCACTTTACTCTTTCTACCTGGCTACTTCTTTCCTCCTTGTATGTTTTTCCAAATGTAAAGGCAGATATAAGTTGCGCGCCATGTATGTCGCCACTGCAAGTGAATTACGCAGGGGACGAGCATCTGCGTGACCCGCCTGATTCTGGGAAATATCCGAGACAGGATCAAAAGAAGCCCAAGCTGATCACAGTTCTTTACCCGAATGTTGGAGTACCCACTGGACCAGAGGTGGATGGTTTTCCAGGGATCGCGCCGAACGCAGAGGGGATAAACTCCCGTGCGCCTTTGGGGAACTTCACCGAGTCCGCTTTAGACGAAGAATTGTTTTCGGATGAATATGTGAAAAGTCAATCCGACTTGGTTCCCGAGGACGCCGCATTAGGGAGAGTGAAAAGGAGCGTGCCCGAGTTTCTGGAGAGCCCCGATGCCCGCTCGGAGGAGCAGAGAAAGAGCTCCGGTCTGCGGGCGGACGGACAGAGTAAACGCGCTGAAGTTCGCTGGAACAGGGATGATGAGCACGATCCCAGACTATCGGATTCCAGACCAGACGAACCCAAACTGACCAGCAGCACTTTTGCTCTGGCTGGAGACTCCGCGCACAACCACGCAGTCGTGTACTGGACTGGAAAAAACAGCAGTGTAAGTCCGCATCATCCTGTACTTCTTTGCCATAATATAAGCTGTGCATTTATCCAGTCCATTCTGACTTGTTAAGCTTTCAGTGTTCCTCGTCAACTTCAGTTGTTGTCACTGTGAATGCACATGTTATTTTGAATCTATATGGTTTATGATGAGCATTTTCCCAGCCTGATCATCCCTGCTGAAAGCATAACCTTAAACCATTATAAGCCAGCTGATCAGGCTGGTTTTACATGGGTTTTGGCACTTTTCAGCTTGGAAAGACCCTCTTAAACCAGCAAACCAGCTTAGTCTTTTGAGCAGAGCTAATCTAAATGTTCACAGAAAGCACCTGTTCAGAGTGTTAACCACCTGTTTGTCAAAGAGCACAATAGAACCTCTGCATTGAGCTGGAAGGTAATAGTGTAACAAAGATTATGTTCAGTTTAAATAACCATTCACATTTAGGAGTTTATTTCTAAATGGCCTTGGTTAAATCGACTAGGGGCAAAGTCTGCAAATATGCTTTTAATGCAGTATCTTTCTGCACTGTCTGTATATTTTTTTCTGATGAAACGATTTGCTTGTAGAGCAGGTTGTTGGCTAGAGCCTCCTGGCTGCAGTGCTCTCTGTTTTTTTTGGATTGGAGATTTGTGGATTGGCAAGATAGGAGACTTTATAATACTTCACATCTCAAAAATTCAGAGATCCATCTAGTTGATTTTGAAGGCAAAAAATAACCTGGTTCTTAAATGCTATAGTTAAGCAGAACTAAGGACTTGCATTTAAGCAAGTCTGCAGCGTATCGCCTGGGTGTTTGGATTTTGTTACAGACAGGTGGTGTTTGATGAGATATGTGTGAGTGAGTGAGATATGAGTGCAAGAGAGAAGAAAGGCAGAATTTCGATGTGATTTTCAAGCAGATTTTCACGTTTAAGCTGTTTTGCTGCTGTGCATCTGTGCTTTTTATTAAATGTTATTATATTATATTATTCTACTCATAGTGCATTTAAAATGCAAGGCATGATGTGTAAGCAACCTAAGAACCACTGGTATACTTTTGGGTTAAGTGTTGCAATTATCATACAAGGTGTTAAAGGAGGCGGCCAAGATTGTATAGATGGAATCAGCAGGAGGAGGCAGCAAAAGGATTTTTATGGAGAAGCGTGGTTTTGAAGAAGGATTTTAATTTAAATGTGGATATGGATATCATTTTAAAAAAGGAACATTATCAGAACTTTTAAAAAAAATCACATTACCCTAAAAAAATCATGAAGGTATGCGTAGCTAAGAGATATATCAAGTCTGCCGACACTGATGAAGAATCAGATGTTGTAGTTCGCTTCTATTAATTGTTTCTGTTTGGCTTTGGAAAACTGATCCTAGACCAGTGGTTTAAGCAGATTTGTCCCAGAGTGGAAATCACAAGCGACAGGCAGTGGATTTCCTAGCGCAGATTGTGTGCATTTTCGTTTAAGATGGGCCTCTATATTTCTCCAGCAGTATGAGGTGAAGTTATATGAATTAGACTCATCCCTCTTAAATGAACCACCTCATCCATTATTGTTTTTCTTTGTGCCTGTTTGCACAAAAAATACAATAAATCAAAACAGATAGTCCAGCGTTTTCAGGCCCTGTCTAGACGTATTACATCTAGCTTTATTAACTTGTTTAGTAGCTGTCAGTGAAACGGCCGCAGCAATTTTAGGCAAGGGTTACGGCCCTCCAGGTCCCGTCCCTCATCCCCGCAGCTGTAAATCTCCTATAATTATCTTCCGGACTGAGGCAGCCATTTTGAAAGATTTTGTCCTGTTCAGGGACTGCCTAGTCAAGCGTGTTTTCCCTGCTTGCATGCCTGCTGGAGAGCTTTGTCTTCATTGGCTGGAGGTTTTATGAGAGATGAATGAATAGTGCAAGGACAGAGTTTGTGATTTGATTTTTTTCCTCTAACAATGTTTCCTAACAATAATTTTACCTTTTGTGCAGTATTTGCTGCTCTATGTTTTCAATCAGTGCTCGGATGAAGCATGAGCTTTGCTGGGTCATTCAGGAGGCACTGTGGTACATTTACAGTATAAAAGTTTTGAGATGCATGATTGAAATGTCCTTGTTATTAACATAACCCTTTGATAGGTTACAACCCCCCCCCCCCAAAAAAAAAACAAAAACAAAACAAACAAAAAACAATAAAATAAATACAACAACAAAACAAACAAAAAATAATTAATTGATTAATTTATTAATTGCTTTATTATTATTATTTGTAAATATTTGTGTTTATAAGTATTCATTTTTTTTTCCAAAAGTATCCCAATATGCTCTTTATTAAGTCAACTGAGATATTTCAGAAGATAAAATATACAATCATGTTATTATGGCTTAGTTTATGTAGTATAGTATAATATAGTATTGTTCTAAAAGTTGAGGAAAAAACAAAAAAAGTTATTAATTGTGATTAATCACATCCAAAATAAAAGTTTTTGTTTGCATAATGTGTGTGTGTGTGTGTTCTGTGTTTATTTATTATATATACATAAATAAATACACATACAGTATATATTATGGAAACATTTACATGTCTATATTTATTTTTATATAATTTATATTATAAATAAATATATTTAATATATAAACATAACCTATTTTTCTGAAATATAAACATTCACGTGTTTATTTAAATATACATAATAAATATGCACAGCACACATACATACATTATACAAACAAACACTTTTATTTTGAATGCAATTAATCGTTTGACGGCACTATAATGAATACGTTTGTCTAAATGTTTGATAATGTATGTGTCTTGCCATTTTAAGTCACATTTTAGCGTCAAAAGACGTTCTGACTGGGTGGAGAGAAGGGTCCAGTCCACTGAAGCTTATCGCTAGTGTCTTGAGGTTTAAGCTCAATGTCATTTATTTATTTTATGATTCACATATCCCATCATGCTTTTGATGTCATGCATTGAGAAGGAAAATAAAGCAACCGATTTGCATAAGATTCAAGTTGTAAGCCTGGCATGCATCAATGACTTCTGATGTAGTCCTGCTTCACTGAGATTGGGTCATTCTTATAGACCCTGTTGTCATATGCTCCAAGGATCTCTTTGAAACACCTCACTGAAAGTCTAAGTATAAAATACAAGCGGTAAATGAGCTTTGTCAAATAGCGTTTCCCTGAAGAGGTATGCTGTTTCATTTGTGCTTTCATGCGATTGACTAAATACGGTGGTCAACTGTAGCGCTTTGGCGCTGGTTTGTTGGTTTAAAACAGGACGTTTCTAACAGTAATCCAGTTTAGTGCTTAGCCATATTCTGCATTTATCACTATATCTAGTTAGGATGTATTTAGGACCATCTGGTTGATTTTACATCTGAATAACTTCATCAGTTTGAAGGACAGTGGAGGTTCTCTGATATGTAACCTTGGGGAATTGCTTCTCTCCTGGTGTGATTCTCGATTGCTGTGTGAATTGGGAAAACAGCGTTGTGAGTTGCTGATGACTGTTCTAGTTTCGTATGTAAGGCCTCCTTCACTCCTCTGTCAAACCATCTGTTCTCCTTGTATACAGTCTTTATATAACTGAACATGTGCTCCAGAAGTCCTGCCTGGAGGTATTTGCCCTCCTGTGTTGAACGATGTTGGCTCATGAAGGAGTTATTTACATTTTTCGAAACACATCCTTCAGGTTTCTGTCTTAGTTTGTTGGGAGGCTTCACTTGTTGGGCATGAAGAAAGATGTTGGCTGTGCTGCTGGTCTTTGATTGCTCTTTTATTTGTTTCACCTTCTAAAAAGTTAAAATGGCATCATTAGTGACAAAGAAAAGAGCTATATCTCATTCTCAATTAATGGCAATTAGGGTTTCTTGTTTGAAAGATGATATTTTTGAAATCAAGTTTATTTTTTATCTTAATTTTTATCTTCTGCTTAGTGGCTCTGAAATTATTTTCCTTTTAATACGTACTGTACAATTCAAGAAGACCAATTTGTTATCTTTTCATCCTTGTATGAAGTTAATGTTACTTATATTGTTTTGGCAGGTTTAAATAAAATATATATATATTGCTTATGGTATTGAATGTGGCCCATGTGATTTCTGTGCTCTACTGTTTAAGAATATAAAAAAAAATAAAAATTGATACTTTAATTCAGCAAGGATGCATGAAACGTTTATAATGTTACAAAAGATTTCTATTTCAGATAAATGCAGTTTGTTTGTATTCATGGTGATAAATATGAAGCAGCACTGTTAATTATCACAGTTTTTACCTGTATTGTAATTAAATGTTTCTTGAACATCAAATCAGCATATTAGAATGATTTATGAAGAATCATGTGATACAGTGTTGCCATAATAGAAATAAAAGAAATTGTACAATTTTAATTATGTTTCACAATATTACATTTTTACTGCATTTTCGATTAAATAAGTGCAGCCTTGGTAAGCATAAGAGATTTATTTTTCAAAAACATTAACAATAATGCATATTGGATTGTATTATGTTTTATTAATAAATGTAATGTTTACAAAGATTGCTAGATGCATATTAGATGGCTTGCTACCTCGACACTTGATTTTCAAGAACACTTCAATATTTTAAGCACTCTTAAGCCAGCCAAAACTTTTAGTCTCCTGTACCTTAAGAATCGCAAGATAAATCTTCAACAACCTTGCACACTCTTCGACATGATCTAGTGCCACTAATGCATTGTAAAGTGCTTCGTTTATTTAGTGTGGATGCTAATTACTAGTAAAGGAGGCTATGGAATGTCATAAATAATTTAGTCAAACTAATGTAGTATGCCCTCCAACTGCCAATTAGTGTTTACACATTTGTTTTCCGGCCCTTTTTTATGCAGCTGAGGTCCTCCTGGTGAGAGCCGGTGGTACACTCAGGGGATTTATTTCCAGGATTGACTTTGGAGACCAAGTCTTGGCTGACTTTCCATGATTTGTGAAGAAAATCACACTCAAATACAGTACATTCAAGTAAAAGCAGACTCATTTTCTTTTAGGATACACATTGAAAACAAGTAAGGAAATATAAAGGTGAAGTGTGCTGTTGGCAGTGTTGATTCAGTCAATTATAAAAATAATCTTCTTCACTTTTAAACATATTCAAAGCTGTTAATTTTTGAAGAGATCAGCAATTATGAATGTTTGGCATGAATATGTCACCATATATTCTGAACTGCAACAATTTAATTTCCTTTCATTAACCTCTTCGTTTATGTCATATCTCAGAGCTTGTGTGCCGCATACCACATCAACATATCAGCCACTTGCTCTTCCCCATCACAAAAAGCATCATTTGCTGGATCAGAATCGCAGTTTACAAGCCGCCTAAATGTAGCCATTATCTCCATTGTTGGGGGGTATAGTGGAAGGGCTGGGCACGCTAGAGACGAGAACACTCCGGCATAATCACACGCTTGGCCACTGAACCAGAGCAAGCAACAAGGGTGTTTCAGCATCTATCTGTCCCCCTATGTTAATTACACTGATATAACAGAGTGTCAGATGTGATTTGGTTTCATCTCTGTTGCGTTAAACACTTTTTTTCCCCAACGGGCTGCTCAGCAGTCTCTCTCTCTCTCTCACACACAGACTGCCAGTGACAGTGTACGCTTCGAGGTAGATTAAAAAAAACCTGTGCAATGATATCAAATACACATCTCTTTGAAATCACTTTAAAATGTGGTGCTATCAGATATATGTGGAAGGAAATGGTGCACTGGAAGATGTGTTATAATGCAGGGAGCTCGAAACTGGAGGAAGGTTAGGAATTACAGATCTTTAATATGTTCCTCTCCCCCCCTTTTTTAAGGAATCATAAGTAATTGGACAGTTGACTCAAAAGCAATTTCATGGACAGATGCACAACATTCAAATCAACCAATCAGATCTCAGGGATAATTTTTCAGGAAATATCTGTTTTAAGCTCATGATCAGGGTTAGGTGCTATTATTTCCCACTGATTTTAGGCATGCATTTTTGGTAGGGTTAGGTTAGGGGTAGGGATTTGGATAAGTCTATATTTTTGGAATGTTGATCCATAATCATGTCTTACTTGGCAAAATCACGGCGACCCATGCGGTCAAAAGAGCTCTCCATACAAGTGAAACAAACAATTGCTTCTGAAACAAAACAGATCCATCAGAGTTATAACAGGAATATTTTGAGTAGCCAAATCAGCAGTACGGTACATTCTAAGAAAAAAAAATAATGAACTGGTGAGCTCAGCAACATAAAAAGACCTGGACGTCTATGGAGGACAGCATTGGTGGATGATCGGATGATCCTCTCCATGGTTATAAAAAAAAAAAAAAAAAAAAAAAAAAAACCTTTCCACAACATCCTGCACAGAGAATGGCAGGAGGTAAGTCACTGTCTAAGTCTACAATCAAGAGAAGACTTCACCAGAGCAAATACAGAGGCTCAACCACAAGGTGCAAACAATGACAGATTAGACATTGGCAAAAAAGCATCTAAAAAAGACAGACCACTTCTGAAAAATAATTCTTTGGACGGCTGAAATTAAGATAAACATGTACCAGAATGATGGGAAAGTCAAAGCTTAAAGTTTGTACTTCAATTTCATCTTGATCGGTTCATTTTAAATCTATTCTGGTTGCATACAGAGCCAAAATTATGAAAATGGTGTTAGTGTCATATGCACACACATATACTGTACAGTACATTAATGTTTGGGTTATTTATTTATTTCCAACAATGTGTGATTGGGGTTAGTCAACTCTACAAAATAAATTTGGTAGACATCAACTCCAGAGGTGTAAATGATTAGGGAGGGCTTTATTATCCCAATAAGGTGGCATCCATTTAGTATTTTTAATTAAAATGATAAATTACACTGAATAAGTCATCACTGCGTACTGTTTTATAATGTACTCCAATTGTCACTGTTTGCAATAAGTAGCATAAATAGCAGAAAATTCTGCTATTTTAACATTGTGTAAATAATATATTACTGTTTGCACTTAGTGTAAATAGCATCTATTGAGATTTACCCCTGGTGCAAATATATAAATATATAATATATATATAAATATATAAAATATTATTGATTAATCAGTTAATTTTGTTTATTTATTTATTTATTTATCTATTCCCCTATGTGCATGCATGTGTTTTCTTGTAGCCTGCCTGTCGTGTGGCAATGATGGAAAAATCCCAGATTAAGATGAGAATTGGATAAAGTGTAAAAATGTAGGTCAGATTCAGTACATATCGCATTTAGAACCATTTGAAAGTTTTGCCGAATCATTCAATCTCACAAATGCATGCTTGTAAACAGCATAACAACAAGATCTGGGCAGCGCCAGATGCCTGATAAAGAAATTGGATCTAGTTGAGAACGTAAATGCGGCCAAAGAGTTCATCCGGACCTTGGTCGTGGCCTCTCTCAGGGAGAGTATGTGTGCCCTGAAAGTGTCTCTCCCACACACTTTAATCAGGGGAAAAGACGGATGAATAAGACATGACCATAGATGTGCTACACACTCACAGTCAGCTTGAGAGAGTCTTCACGAGTGTGTGTGTGTGTGTTTCATGTTCATTTGCAGCTTCACCATGATGTAGACTAATGCTGACAGATTCCTCCCTAGAACCAGCAGTCTATCCGCACACTGTCTTATTAAAACTAATCTGCTAGCTTATCTTCACTGGCTAAAATCAAAATATGCTACATTAACATTATTACTGTTTTTGACAGCTGCACTGTTGACTCCCTGGCAAGTCTCATTTTTTGCTGGCCCAAAACACTGCATTCAAAACAAGTTGAGTGTATGGTTTCTCTTATTCAGAAGGATTATGCATATCATTTGCTGATGTGATAGTTTGCTGGATCTGGCCAGTGTTTTCTTTGTATGTATACATAGAGAGAAAAATAAAAGATGCTTTGCCAAGGAATATCGAATTCTGTCTTTAAATAAATTATACTCAAACTGGGATGCTTCTGCTAGTACAGCGTTTGGGTCATTCTACAAAATAAGTTTGCTCTGTAAATATAATATTTGATGGACAATGATAGCCAGTGCCAACTTTTACAGTGCATTACAGTAGTGTGTTGGATTGCACACCAAGGTTTTATTTATTTGATCAAAAATGCATAAATACTGCAATTTAAAGTGCCCCTATTATGGATTTTTGAAAGCAGTGTGTAACAACTCTAAGTGAATGAAAACGTCCCGCAAAGTTTTAAATCTGAAAGTGCACCATATATAAAATTACTGTCTCTCAAAAGAAAGAGTCGACTCTGAATCACTGAAACTAGTAATTTTTGAAAAGAGTCAAAATGAATCATTAGCATATTGCCCGCCTACTAATGAAAATGCTAATTCATTCTGGAATTTGAAGTGGTAAAAGCTCAAAACACCTTCAAATCAAATCAACCAATCACGAGAGGGGTTTGGAAAAATGAATATCAGTTCATATGCGTATGCATCCTTGCTGAAAAAAGGTCTCAAACTTGAAAATTTGAAGCTATTTCATACATGTATAATTTAGTCTTTCCATGCATAATTTAGCTTAATATACTGTACAAGTTTATCAAAGTGTAAAAGGCCCTTGTTTCATAGAATGACCTGTTTGATCTCGCGAAAACAACTCATAAAAGCATAAAAGTGTTTATCTGTCAATATTCCTTGGTGTTGAACGTCGTATTAACATTTAATGCTTTTGTAACCGATTTGGAAGTCCTAATGGAGACTGAAGAGGAGCTGAATAGAAAATGCAGATGAATTTTTAAAGGCTCTTGTTCTTTAAAAGTCTCTGTATATGTGGGCTTAGGTGTCTGCAGATGCCAGTGAAAACAGGCTGAGTTTAAGAGTTCAGCAGAGCAGAATCTTGCGGCAGGGTTCAGGCACTTACCTGTGTTTTGAGCCATGTCAGGGTCTAAAAGAAGAGCTCTGTATACTGTAGTGTGGTCCTTCTGTATTTTATAAAATGCATTTGGTAAAGATTCTAGAACTGTGTCAAAGATTGCTGAGTGGTGGTATCACTATGGCAACACTGGCTTCTGTAGATTTTGCAACTAAGAATCGATATCTCTTAATTAATTTTATTCTGTCTTTGACCTATACTGTACATCCAATTAACTTGTCTTGGCTTGTGTTTATGGTGTCGCCCACTCTGGCTTTTTTAACCTCTCTGTTAAGTCTTAAACTAAACAAGACCAGTAGGTGTTACGGTACTCTCACAGCGTTTATCTCACGTTTTTATGCTGATTTAAAGCTTTAGGTCACTACGGAGCAACGAAAAAAACTCATGTTAGCACTGACACTGAAATTAACATTCTGAATCACTTTTCTTCACTGTATTAATGTAGCTCCTTTTGAAGCAGGAAGTTGTGTGTGATACAGCAAGGCTTTTAACAGCCAGAAAGGTTTTTATCGCAGCCTGGAAATGTAACAGTTGACAGCTTTTTGGAGGTTTTGGAGATAGGCCAGGCCGTGGATTACAGCAGGGTTCATCTGAATGATTTTGGCTTGAATAGAATGGCACCCTTGAATAGTCAAGTCATACGTATACAGTATATAGCGCTTTTTAAAATACACATTAAATCAAAGCAGCTATATAGAGAAATGAATGCATGTTTATATATTTTTGTATACCTTAATGCCTAAGTGT
This sequence comes from Enteromius mattozi, assembly GCA_032359235.1. Lineage (NCBI taxonomy): Eukaryota > Metazoa > Chordata > Actinopteri > Cypriniformes > Cyprinidae > Enteromius > Enteromius mattozi. The sequence goes on from JAUMHE010000042.1 coordinate 23,314,458, forward strand.
CCACATTTTGCAGTTTAGAGCTTGATAAGAGTTTTCATGTGGTGTAGATATAAACATTCATAGATTTGAATACATCGGAGGTTGATGACTCTGAAGCTCATGATCATGCGAATTAGATGAGAGTTAGATAAGTGGCAGGTGGGAGTTTTAATTAAGGTGGAGAGTGCATCTAATTCTAGAGAGCATTTAATTTGGCCACAAGTTCTACTAAATTTATGTCAGCAATATTTTCATTTTCACTTTATTTCGATTGTCCGTTCTGCTAAATAACTTTGCAACATGTGAACTATCAGTCATTCGAGTATAAGTAGACTGCTTAATATCTTACATGTTACAGTCTACTCTAAGATTTAGTAGAGATGTAAAGACAAATGAATGAGAATAAGTTGACATGTAGTTACAAAGTTACATATAGTTAAGAGAATGTCTAAAGTGGGCTATCAAAATAAAGTACACCCAAAACAAATTTTTTCATTAGGTTAAGTATGTACTAATTTGTATGATTAAATATGTTACTTTTCTTAAATTTCTGCATTCTAAAGAATTAGTGGTAGACTGGTATATTGGTTGATATTTGGTGATTTTTTTTTTTTTTCTTTTTTGGCATCAACTGATCAGCTAAGGGTTTCTGCTTGGCTGATGTGTTGGTGGGACTTTTATTTTGACAGTGACAAGAACATCAGCACCTTAGCGATTGAGCTCCTATTGTCCATCTTCATTAGTTTAATTTCTCTTTTGAACAATTCCATCTAATAAATTACTAGATGCAACTGTTAAAAAATTAAATGTGTACGACAAAGCATAGGGGTGCACATAAGTTTTTCTGGCCTGGTTCACCTGGAGGTTTGCACCTGCAGAACACCTGGAGATTTGTTTTAATGCTTACATGACACATAGTGTAATCCATTAAATATAACTATACAAATAAAATAATTAATAATAATAATAATAATAATAACAATAAACCAATATTATTGCACTGCATTTTATATATATATATATATAATAATAAAAAACTAAAAATAGTGTAATAATATGATCATATTTTTAAATAGAATAGTATTAATTAAAATTAAATTATTTTATTAATTTAAAAGCACAGTCTTAATATTTACATTTTCATTTCAAATACAGCATACAGTTAGTCAATCTACGTTTTTTTTGGGATTGTGCATTAACATTTGTCGGTACATAAAGTGTGTTAGCGATATGAACTTACTTACACAGCTATTTTTTTATTTATTTATTTATCACTCATGCATACTGGTTATGTGCACCCCTTTCTATTACTATGTTATTAGTAATAGAAAGGCGAACACTACTTTTTCATTACTTTCAACAGTTAGAAAATTAATTCATTAATATGTAAAATAAATATAATTTAATTTCAGCAATTTTTATGCATGTGCTTTTAGTATCTTTAAATTAATTAGTATAATATCATATACTGCATTTCATCTTTATATCGACGACATTGCATGAGTATCGGTCAACCACTACAATCACTTCAGGTGGATAAAATCAAGTCCCACCATACATTCATTGTCAATCACACAGATATTGTGTAAGAAAAATGGTGCACAGGTGTCTTTTTGTGTTGCTGACACAACAGTTAATTTGCTATTAGTTTCATTTTATAATGATGATGTGCATGAAGTTTCATCATCCACTCATTTAGCTTATTTGTGGGCATTATTTCAACAACTTAACAGAAGCAGCCAGGTCTTCATCGAAACAATTTTGCATGCAAGCAGATGGATAAGTAAATCAGGTCCTCGTACACACGAGAATGTTTCTCTCGGCAAACAACGGCGTCTGGCCGACACATTGTGTGACTCGCAGATCCTATTCAACCCCATATAAATAATAAACAAGAGAGTCAGGGCTTGCTATATGTGGTTATTGCCCATCTCTCAGAGTTCGATAAAGCAGGGAGGAAATTGCTTTCAGCCCTTATTACTTGTCTGACTGTCCATGTGCACCTGGAAGTTTCCAATCTCATCTAAACTCTGAGCCTCCAAATTCAAAGAAGAGAGACAGAAAGACAGTGATACGGCAGGAGAGCGTGGAAGAGGAATACATTGACGAGTGAAAGAGGTGCCAAAACAAAGATGGAAGTGTGAGATAACAAGAACAAGGGAGAAGAAAGAACGTGTGTTTACCTAGGCTCTCAAAAGGCCAAGTATAGCAACACGCGAGCATGTTTAGATGCATGTGTAGCTGTGCTTGATTGTTTAACACAGTCGCTGAATAGCGCTATGATTGTTCACCATGGTTGTTGCTATGACGATCCTGAGCACATTTGCCAAAGGAAGGCCTGTGAAAGAGTGAATTAAAAGTGTCTGATCCGTATTTACTGAGCTCCGTCCAAAAGCACATTGCGCTGCAACATGTGAGAAAATGAACAGTGAGAGCTTTGTTTGACCAGCAGCTAAAAATGCATGTATGTATCAATATATCCAAATGAGTGTGAACGTGATGGTAGCAGTAAGCTGTACTATTCCCTGGTTGGCTAACACACTTTTGTCTCTTTACCATCACACTGTTAGTCTCAGTTCTCTACACTCAGTCATTTGAGTTCAAACCTCTCAGAATGGCATTAAAAGTTCATAAAAAGCATTTAAAATAGATTTGATATGTGCCCAATCCTTTGAATCCCCCCCTGCCTGCTTCCATGTGTACCATCTTGTCCAAATGAGAGGGCTACTGAGGCTTGAAGAGAGATTTGTGGTTCTTATAACAATCTTGTCTAAAAGACACAGCAGGTCGGATCAATTTGGGAGAACTTTGAACTTCAGTTATTGTTCAGTAGTGAACAAGATTTCAAGTTAAAAGGTTGGAGAAAAGTGGTACATTTAAGACACATGCCGGCCCATTTGCATTTCTGAAGCATGCTTGGAACCGCTGCGATATTAATTCTCTTAAGAGCATGCTTTATTTCACCCTTACCTCACTGTTAGCCTGTCAAGGCCAAGATTAGATGGATTAATTTGTTTGTCTTTGGAACTGATTCGTTACAGTATTCTGTTTTATACCTTACTCATTTCTTATAACCCATGACATTCTTGTGTAAAGTACAAAAGAAGAAACCCAAGTTGCTTTTTTTCCATTCAGTGAAAGTGAATATTGATTTTTGTCTTAATTTCAGTTCATTATTACCTCCAACACATGTACTACATGATTTATAGTACAAACTGACTGCTTGCATGTTTTCAGGTTCTGTTTTTTGTTAAATGGAAAAGAGCAGTTTAACTTGGATTGTCCTTTTTCCACAGCAGAAAGTTTTACAAACCTACAAAACCTTCTTCTCCGGAAAAAGGGTGACTAACAGATTTGGTTTCTATTGACATTTTCTATTGTTTCTTGCACAGAAGAAAGTTGCACAGATTAGGAACAACATGAAGGCAAGTTTTGATGACAAAATTTATATTTTGGGAGTACTATTCTTTTCAATACATATTCATATAGTGTGTATTCTCAAGGTTAGAGGTCAATTAATATTTACTGCTTATGCAAGGGTTAGGATAGCAGAACCTGACCTCTTTCGACTCAAGATTTAATATATTTTAATATAAATGCTTAGATGGCCCGTCTTATTAGCATACAATGGAAGTGTGCAAGTATGCAAATAGCTGGCTTTATAAATCATTTAAAGCGCATAATTTTCCGCTTTTCTAGTTTAAAGTTCATATTACCACTTATTATTCAGTGCTGAGGATACTGCCTTTGATTTCACTGGAAACCATTACATTTGTAATTTTTCACCCTCCCTTCTCGTTCATTTTAATTTGAGCATATTACTGAACAATAGGCCATTTTTTGCTGCTCGCAGTGTAGGTGACTTAATTTAGGAAACATTAGATACTGAGATAAGGTTTGAGAAACTTTAACACGTAAGCATATTTGAATAATATCTGCAATCTCAGTGGTAATTATATATAAACAGCTGTTATTAAGAAAATGTTATTGAAATGTTGAAACCACCTTTTTCTATATAAGAGCATGAAAGGAGATATCAAAAAGATCAAAACTGCTGTTTTCCACAAATTTAATATGTGTTGGTTAAAGTTCTGTGTAGGCAACCAAGTGAATCAGGACTTCGACCTTTCTTTATGTGAGAGGGACAATAAATTTTTCACTACTGAGCAGAGGTCATGCCTCAGAAAAGAAGTGTCTCTGTATCTCCAGCGGTGAAGGGTTTATATTATGTGAGCGTGACAGGCACAAGAGTTCAGATCTGTGTTTTTTTGTTTTTTTCTCGGTATGGACATTTGTGTGTTTCTCTGTGTTATGTACACGCCAATGAGCCAAAAGATGACCTCTTGAGCTCTCATGGCTCATTGGTGTGCACATAACACACACACACACACACAAATACACACAGACAGTTCTTCACTTCCAACCTATTATACGTACTCAACTTTTTAATTTATTTATTATTATAATTAGTATTTTTTACATTCTTTTTTTACAATTTTTTTATATTTACATATTTTTTAAATTCTATTTCCACTAATATTCCAAAGTTCAGGGCCAGTAACAGTTTTATTATTTTATTTTATTTTAATTTATTTGTTGCTTTTTGTTCAGTAAGAATGCATTAAAATTGATTAAAAGTGACTGTAAAGACATTTACAATTAAAGATTACTGTTTAAAATAAATGCTGTTCCGTTGAGCTTATTAACTGAAGAATCCAGAAAAAGATGTGTCATACTTTCTACTAAATAAATAAATAAATACATTTTTTAAACAATGCAACTTTTTTCAACATTCATTGATTAAATCACCAACTAACTAACTAACTAAATAAATAAACAAATAATTAAATAAAAACACCTTTGCCATCACAGGAATTTATTAATTTTTAAATTGTATGAAAATAAAACACTGCTATTGTAAAGTGTGATAATACACAAAAATAATTTTATTGTATTTTTGATCAAATCAATACAGCTTTGGTGGGTTTTTTTTAAGATATTCTTAATATGTTTATTTATTTGCTGACAGTTTGTCTAAAAGAAGCTAAATTAAAATTTAGTATGATACAAAAAAAAATGTAATGATGCAAAAAACAATAATATATATTTAATATATTTATCATTAGTGATATGTTTCCACCACTAAAATGTAATATGTAATGTTGATAATAAAGACAAGAGAGTGTGCATGATATAACTAGAATTGGTTAGAGTACAGCATTCTGCAGTATTTCCGTGATTATGTCTTTTACTTATTCTTCCAGTTTTTCCACATTTTCAAAAAGCAGAACCGTAAGTGAGAGAAATTACAAGTTGTTGCTCACAAAGCGCTTGTTAAACCTACGATGGGAAAGGAAGTCATTATTATTTCTCGACCTATTCAGAATGCTTCCCGTGGCCTGTGCTCTAACAAACACTCTTGTCGAGTCTTCCTGGGAGGATTTCTTTTTTTTTTTTTGTATGTGTTAGCCCACAGACACATCCTGAGGCATTAGCTTACATGCTCACTAGGGGGAGTGTGCAGCTTGGAGCTGAACTGCTAGACGCATTGTGTGGCGGTATCTGTGTTCTCATATCTCATTAAGAGTTGTGATGGTCCTTTTTTTGCAGGAGTCCCATTTTTTACACCCGCTGAGCTGTTAAAATGGCTCCTTTTCTGATGGCGCCGCTCAGGCTGCATTTCTTTTACATGCTCCTGAGACCAGTTTTCAAGGCAAGTAAAAAGTCAGCCGGTGCTGCTGGAGTGAAAGTTTGAGTTCTGTGCTTTCACAAGAAGAAAGACATTTAGCTGAGCCTCCCATAATCACAAGGTTTATAGGAAATGTAGAGAGAAAGAAGCAGCATGTGGCAAGATTCAGAATGCAGACAACTACTACAGATTTAGTCGGTTCAAAGCTTTTAGGTTTAGCACCACATACACCAGAAACGGCAACAAAACAAAAACCACAGCAAAGCATTCTGGGAGCGCATGGCAATTTCGGCTCTTAAGCGGTGACGCTCATGGCTTGAGGTTCTTTCGCTGTCTTCAATTGGTACACTGTAATATGCTTCATTAGAATTTAATGCACAAATTGAGTTGAGCGTCACTGCGGTTTTTTTTACAGCGGCCCTATTTCATGCCGGCCAGTCAAGACGAGTGGCTCGATAAAAAATCCAACCTAGACAAGACACAGCGAGACGTTTGTTTCAGAAATGTCAGTTCTTCTGTGTCACTGTCGGTGCTGATGCAACAAATGCAATATTCATGAGCTTCCCCGGCACTCGAAGAGTCCTGAGTTGTCAACATGGGCTCAAAGGCCACTGGGCTGTTTGATCCCCCTCCCTCCCTCCCTCCCACGGCGTGGGATATGACAGACTTAAGGGCTAGAAAAAGACAGGTTAACCAATTCCTGACCCTCAGAAAGTGCTTCAGCGACACAACTGACTGGTCTCGCTCTGCTTTGAGAGGTACCCCTGCTGAAAGCCTGGATGAATTTCAATGGTTAGTGTTGGTTTGCTGCTGGGGCCCAGCATCTGAAACACCACATATGTCGATGTCCAGAAAAGCCAGTCTTTTATACAGAGATGTACTGTAAAATTATAGTAATTTTAAAGACCCCCTGTGCTGAAGATCAAGTTTTAATAGCGTTCTGTCTATCTGGTGTTTCTAGTATGCTTAAAGACAAACCTTTGTTTGATTAATTTTCTTAATGTCTCGTAGATTTGATTACAAACATCCTATTTAAAAATGAGCTTATCTAGACAATGATGTCTCTACATTCAATAATTTAACTGAAAATTGAGTGTTTGATCTTGTCATTATACATTGCTGACACTGTTCAGTGCTTTGATGCAATCTATATTGTTAAAAGCGCTATATAAATAAAGGTGACTGATTGATTGATTGAACAACATTGCTAATAAATTTGGTACACATGGCAGTGTACCAAAGACTATAGAAGCCTGTTTTTACCACTTAATAAAAAAAAAAGTCATTGTGAGTTTACATCTCGCAAATCTGACTTTTATTTTTCCTTCTCAGAATTGCATTATACAAACTCTCAGTTACATACAATTCTGACTCTTTTATTTAAAAATGTGAATTTGTATCTTGCAATTACGACTTTTTTTCTCAGAATTATGAGATTTTGAGGGGGGAGGTGAGTTTATATCTCACAATTCTGACTTGTCAAAATATTAACTTGTAAGGTGGTGATTTTCATATTTTTAGATTATGTTCAATGCATTTCTACCGAAAAAAGTTGATTTTTAAAAGATGTCTGAGATGGTGATCGGGACCATGTATACATAACCAGCTCATTAGCTGTTTGATAATGTCAAAGCCAACCCAAGGATAATGATATCAATTACTGTTACTTGTACTGTGTTGTAGTAGAGAGTGATGTATAAAATGCATTACCATTCTGACAAATCCCCTTGTAGACGACCCTGTATAATTCACTCTTCCTCTTCTTCTGAATCAGACTCTGGTTCAAACAAATTGCCACTTGGCATTGAGTAGTATTTACAATACTACTTGGGTTGAATAAATGAATGCAGAGCAGGTAGTCTGAGCTGATGTCACTGAGTGTGGGCAGAGACTAATTTATATACTGTAATCATGAATATTTAGCAGAATCTTAAGAAGAAGAAGAAAAACCCACAAAACAAAACTGTTGTATGTTTTAATGATGTTTTATAACAAATTTCGGGAGGAGCACGTACGAATGATTAACCAGCTGCCACCAATCTCCCTATCTCCTAATTACCCTATCAGAGCTCAAACCTTCCCTTTAAATACCGCCAACTTCCTCTCCCTAGTATCTTTGTCAAACCTTCCCTTTAAATACCGCCAACTTCCTCTCCCTAGTATCTTCGTTCTTTGCATCACTCCGCCGCCTCTTACACCACGTTAAAACGGGAGCCGGGTGTCGGGCCCCCGGCCAGAGGAGAACTGGCCCCCACTAAGCTGGGTTCCTCCCAAGGTTTTTTCTCCCTAGTGGAGTTTTTGTTCCTTGTCACCGTCGCCTTCGGCTTGCTTAGTCGGGGACACCTGGTTTCTAGCTTCCTTAGTTATTGCCCATTGTTTCCCTTAAGCCGGTTACTACCCAGTATTCAGCCATCCCACCTTCCTCCCGGGGGGGCACGCGATGACCAGGCCGGACTCTGAGCACTACTCATCCTTCGCCTCCTGGGGGTTAATCCCCTAGGGCTCTGGGTCCGCCGGGTTCTCGGCCTGCTCCCCGGACAGTCCGCCAAACATGCTTATTATTATTGGTTAAATAATGAAGAAGTGGGAACTCGTGAAAGAAGGAAAAAAAGAATTAAACATGATTGAAAGTGAAAACCACATATTGCCATTCACAAAATTTTGGGTGACAGTTCACTTATAATGGTTTTTAATTTAAGTATATATATATATATATATTTTTTTTTTTTTAATTTATTTATTTTTTTTCTTTCTTTCTTTCTTAGCCCTCTTGCACATTAAGTTTTATTAAAAATTAAAAATTTTGGCAACCACAGCTGCTGTTGTTTTTGTTTTTTTGTGGTAATTTCACAGTTTTTTGCAGTGTACATTTGGCACCCTTCAGTACTGTGTGGTGAATGTCAGAAGAAATCAGATCAGAAGAGTGTTGTAAAAATAAAAATGTCTCTTTGGCTCTTTGTTTATAGACAAAGATGTGCAACCAAATCATCAGTAATGCTTCCCCAACGTAGATTATGGAAAAGTTTGGTTCAAGTATCTTGAATAATGCAAAAACATTTTGTCTTATAACTACGTTTAACTACAAAATCAATAGTTAAATATTTTTTTGTTTTATACTCCTACTGTAACAGCTCAACAGTAGATCAGAGAATTAGCATTGACAAGTACTGAGTTTGATTACCAGAGAATGCAATCTCTTTTTCTGTGCTGAATAAAAGCATCTGCCAAAAGCATTAATTTAATATATAAACTACACTGTAAAACACATCTGTAAAAATTTGGGAGCAATGTAGTGTATTAATAATGAATACATTTTCTGTATTTTGTGTGTGTGTGTGTGATCTCTATTTTGAATTTTGCATTGCATTTAGCGGTGTTTTATAGTTTTACATGGCCTGGTAGAAAATCAATACCTTTTCTGTTTTATTTTATTATTTTATTACCTCCCCCACCCTCCTTCATTTAATGACAGTTCTTTTTCTGCTCCAGTTCTCATAAGGTTAATGTAAAAAATTTTGTATAATGTATCATTTTGAATTAGCATAAATGGTAGTAAATGGCAAACTGTTGTTAAATATGAAAGTTAATTAATATATCATTTATTTTAAACCATATATATTTACTTGAGGTTCCTTAAGCTCAGTTAACTTTTCAGGGTAAAATATCACCTTGACATGTTTTCATGAGATTGACCTGCTATTGTTAATAGCATCAAATTATTGGCTGTGGCCTAAAAACAACAACAACAACAAAAATAGGTATAAGCGATATTTGGTTGCTGCAACTCAAGGACAAACATATATCTTCCAAAATCTCCTGTAACATCAGCCCAATGCCCAGATCTGCCAGCTGATAATGTGATCTGTATCTGAAGGGAAATGAACGGCTGTGCTGGGCCATGTAAGAGAGTTCCTGACGAACATATGGAGATTTTGCAAATACACAGGAGCAATGGAGCTATCATTTCCAGCATCGATGCACAGAGGCAGCATGGGAGAGCTGATGCAGCCAGCCGGAAAAGCTCCGATCTGCATACTCTGTGTTTGTGCACGTGTGAGTCTGTGTTTACACATTAGTGCATACAGATACAGTCACAGTGTGTTCAGCATGCGTGCAACTACTAAAGTGACCACTCACATGGACATACCTCTCTCTCCTTCTGTCTCCCAGGCTTCTGTGTTTGTCCCAACATCTAGATAATAAGTTCCTTTTTGCCTCTAGATGCAACTCAGGTGGAAAATCAATATTTTTTATCCAGCTAATCTGTGCTGTGTCCCCCCCCCCCCTTTCCATGTGCACTATCTGCACATCTGATCTATCTATAATTACATATACAAGGCATGGAAGGTTTTACAATTTCCTTTTTTCTGCTTTAGTTGGAATACTTCACCCTTGACCTATGGAGCATGACAGGAAAGATAGTCTCCATTCCTCTTTTCTGGCTGTTCAGGCCATAGGCTAAAACACGTTCAAGTCACATTTCATTACAAATTAAAAAAAAAAAAAAAGAAGGAAGACAAGAGAATTAAGCCCATTAGGAACATATACCCAACAGATCTCATTGTTGTAATGCATAGAGACATTTTAAGAGTAAATCCCCCCCAAAAATGATGATTCACATTAGTTCCCATGACTTTCATCATGAGTTAATGCAAGTACAACAAACCATGATAAAATGGAAATAATATCATTTATTTTGTGCTTTACATTAATAAGAAGTGTCATGAATGTCTAAAATAGGTCCTTAAATAGACTTAATTTTCTATTTTAAGCAAAATATGTCTTATTTCTCTTTTGATTTTGTGGTGAAATATGACCCAGAGATATTCTTGACAGGTTTCATAAGAGAATAGAGTGTTATGTTTGAGGATTTGTGAAGGATAAAGTGTAAGATAGGAAATCTCAGTTATGCGGATCACTCAGACGACACTATATAGACTATAAGGTGAGAGTGTTAAGTTGTGCTCTGTATGCTGATCTAGGGTCGGCTTCCCTAAACAAATCCCATAATACTTGACCACTTTGTGCTGCTTTTTCCCTTTTGAAAACTCCTAAACATTATGGGCGTGGAAATTCCTGCAGGTGATTTGCTGACAACGTGCAAATGAAAGAACATAGACGTAACATCTCATTTTCATAATGGCCAACACAATCTACCAAGCACAGTGCAAATTAGCATAAGGATATGTTCAAATTCAGATAACATGTTCTTCTGGCATTATAAATAAATTAATATGTGTGGAAAACATACCTCTCCCCTCTACTACGCACTCTGTTCACTGAGATGCCTCCTCTTAACAACAACTAATGCAGCCACTCCGAGGGCAAAATAAATTAAATAATTAAATAATGGTGCAAATACCAGTAATTTCACAAGCGCAAGCATTAGTAAATTGTGTTGGTTGATTCATTTTAATGCTCTCCTCCCACAAATTTTGTGTCTGAAAGGGAAACTCCTACAAATGCATTTTCAATAAGGTCAGGTGCAAAAACAACTGTGCCAATGCCTTTTCAGCACTTATTCTTCACTGTGTTTCTTTAGTAAATCCTGACTGTTCCATTTTAAAGTTCCCCTATTATGGATAATCAAAGGTCCATATTTTGGTTTTGGGAGTCCCCAACAACAGATTGCCATGCATACAAGATCCAAAAAACACTATATGCATTTACTTTTGTACCTCATTTGTGGAATGACTCCCAAATGATTTGTTTGACGATTAATTTTTCCAAACATTGTGTGATTCTAATTCTGCAGAGATTGATCGATTCCATTTAAAGCAGTGTTTGTGAGCTTTTAACACTCCAAAAAAGGCACCTAGTGGCAAAGAACAAATTTGCATTTTCATTCAGACCAACATAAAAATCGTTTTTCACAAGTCTGTAAACGCAAAAAGTGGGCAGCCAATATGATAATGTTTCACGTTGATGTCAACATGAAATGGCTTGGGAACAGCTTGGGATTCGTAAAAACAACTCATTTCAGTGATTCAGAGAATCGTTCTTTTGAGAGACAATAACTTTACACACAGTGCTCTTTTAGTTTTAAAACTTTGCAGGCAGTTACCATTCAGTTAGAGCTGTGTTATACACTGTATGAAAGGTCATTTTCAAAAATCCATGATAAGGGCACTTTAACTCCCAAAGGCTTGTGCAAGCTGTTAGTAAATCTGACCCTTTGTTTGTTAGTGTTGTAAGGTTGAAAATAAACAAGGCATTTGTTGTCCTTTCTCAAACCTATCTTCAGTAAAAGGCCATTTGGAGTTCCTAAAGGCACAGAGGTGCTGATTGAGATCAAGACCTGTAGACCAAGATGTGTATACATTGGCGGTCTGCTAATTGTCACAACTTCAGAACAGTAGTGAGGCTGTAATAAGAAGATTGTAACAGTTGCTCTGTCTATTTTCTTTGCTGGTGCTCTTTTCTTGGGGTTCTATTGTCTCTCTCTCTTT
>JAUMHE010000042.1:23334115-23358838 GCA_032359235.1 Enteromius mattozi
GCGAGTTCCCATATGTAACGTCTCCGTTCCCTCCTTCAGGGAACGTGGGTTACGTTCGTAACCTAGACGTTCATTGCTGAGCTATGGAGGTGTGCAGCAAAGCCAGTGGACATTCATTCATTCAAATGTGAGTGGAGCTTATACACACTTTAAATGTAGTTTTTTCTTTTATAGTTTCCATGTAGCAAATATGCGTTGCATAGTTCATCAAATAATTGGAAAAATTCCACTGAATATCTGTAAATAAAAGGACAAAGTATAGACACTACCAGTCTGGCTTTTACTCATTTTGTGAATTGATTACAAATCTTCAACTTAAAATTTTGCTTTAAACATTCCTTAAAAAGATGAATTACTTCCCTAGTGAAAAATAAATGTACTAAAATATAGAGAAGTCGACATTTGAAGTGGATCAAAACCTAGTTGTCCTGAAACCTAAATTCAAAATACTTTCTTCTGGTCTTATGACATAAACGTACCTGGGTGCACTTTTTAGCAAGACACGAAATACGTACCAACAAGTACATACCTGTATCACTGCGGTTTCCAAAAGAAATGAACACTAGAGGCAGCAAAACTCTTGACACCTTGTATTCCTTTTCACACAAATTTACAGAGTTTTGATTAATAAAGCGTAATTTTCACACAATTACTTGAAGAGTATCATGTTATGACTTCAAAGGAATATTAATATGCTGGGATATTTGAAAACTGGTGCTTTTGAATGTTAGCATCAAACATATCCAGCTTCATATCTATGGGTTTTCATAGATGGTAGGTTAATGGATCAAAACCTAGTTGTCCTGAAACCTAAAATCAAAACATTTAATTCACTTCAAATGTTGACTACTATATTTAAAATACATTTATTTCATGCTAAGTATGCTACAAATACATTTACATATTTATGTGCTTGATAAAAATACCCTGCAATTGTAGTTTTGGTATACTAAACTGGTATACTTAAAGTCTGCTAAATTGGAACTAATTTTGGGCGTAATACACTTTAATTGAGCAGAATTAGTGATGAAGTCGAACTAAAAATATTCTAAAGTATGTTTGATTGTGCTAAAGTACAACTATTCCAGGTATACTTTAGGTACACTTTAAATATCTTGCTTTTAAAGACTCAAAGATCATACAATCATCATCAATAGTGACATTAAAACACATTTTAGGCTTGATATTAAAAATGTGCATTGTGCACAAGTAGTATTCCAAATAAAGTTGAATTATTACTTTTATATCAGTAGGCCTACTGTAAGTAAATATATTAATATATGCATTTGAAATATTTTACTTTTCACTAGGGTTATGTTTGGGGTCTCAGAAATCACAGATAAAATATTAATAAATGCAGCTATTTTCATTTGCTATTTAATGTAGGTGTGCAGCAAAGCCAACAGCAACATTAATTTGTACCGTAAATACAAGGGGAAAAAAGTACTCAGACATCAAATAGTTGTTTACTTTGATTTATTGTATGCTACTGTATTTACAGCGGGGTTTTTTTTATTTTACAACCATGAATAATGATGTTGTTTCTAAAAACATTAGAGACCACAAACAAAGTCATTCTCAACAAAACACGAGTGTCTTTCAGTTTATTCAGTGCATTTCTGTCTAAGTTTTATGTAAATTCTCACAAATCAAATACGTCACGTTTCACATATTCCTGTTAGGATATGCTGCATTTTTGGAATATCGAACTCGGATGCGATTTAAAGAGGAAAGTTCATTTGTCGAGTTAATTAAATTGGTTCTTTTAAGGAAACTCAATACACGTCGAAAACGAGGGGAAAAAATTAATAGAAAAAAAGTGGTGTGAGACCACCTGCAGGTTATTGGTCATTAACTCTGGCTCTCCGAAGACTGCTGGGCTGCATCGATATTGGCTAATATTGCTCACGGCTTTAACAGGACCTTATGCGCAGGGCCGGCTAGCTGTGGCGCTAATGTATTGGCTAAATTATTCTCACAGCCCACAGAAAGGAATGAGAGAGAGCTACAAAGTGAACGCAAGTGAAACTGAGCGTGTTTGAAGCTGTTGCTGAAGGGAGGAAACACAGCAGACATTATGGTGAAAGAAAACCACAATTTTTTCTCTTTCAAAGCATCCACCCACATGCCGTGTTTCTCATCTAGGCTGTTTACTCTCTACCCTGGTTAGTATTGTGCAGTTCAGACCCCCTAATGGCCACATTTTCCTTTCTGTGCCATGTTTATATAAAAATTGTGCCATATTATTAATGTCAGCGACTGTTAAAAGGTCCAGTGTTTCAGGTGTACTAAAATCATGTTAGCATCACCTCGGTTATAGCTGCTAATAAAGCTTGAAGCATATGTGTGAGGGGTAATTCCATAAATGTATGTCTGCTGGTGACTGAACCAGGCCAAAACATTGTCATAAAATTATTTAATAACTTAATTTTATAATAAGGCAAACCATTTCCAATTTAATCACCTCGTATAATTACCTCTGAGCTGAAATACAGCCTAAAACCAGTCACAATCTAAAACAAATGCCTCATTCATTTACTGTAGTGTGTTGACTCTGAGCATTTTTTATATTTATGTATTTTTAGGAAATGTTTGTTGTCATAGAAACTTTTATAACATAATGGAGAAGGTCAGAACAAGCAGTTCAATGTCATGAAAAAACAAAGCTATTGTATGATGTAGCAATTTCTACCTGGTCTTATGACATAAACGTACCTGGGTGCACTTTTTAGCAAGACACGAAATACGTACCAACAAGTACATATCACTGCAGTTTCTAAAAGAAATGAACACTAGAGGCAGCAAAACTCTGACACCTTTTATTCCTTTTCACACAAATTGACCACATGTATTTATTAAAGTTTATATATATTTAAAAGTTTTGGTTAATAAAGCTTAATTTTTTGACACAATTACTTGAAGAGTATCATGTTATGACTTCAAAACAGTATTAATATGCTGGGATATTTGATAACTGGTGCTTTTGATTGTTAACATCACACATATTCAGCTTCATATCTATGGGTTTTTATAGATGGTAGGTGGTAGATCACGGACTACACAGAAGTACTTGAGAGATGAGGAGCTCTGGTTTGAATCCCATTTAACTATGGTTCAACAAAACAGTTCAATAGTAATATCAACAGTTTATAGTAATAATAAGCATGTTTGGCGAGCCGGGAGCTTGGCGAACCCCGAGCCCTAGTAGCGAGAGTCCTAATGAGGGCGTGGCTCGGAGTCCGGCTCGAAAACTGCATGCCCCCATGGAAGAAGCGAAAGGTGGAGAAGGGGAGGCGGAGGGAATGCAAGAATGAGATGCGGAAGGGAAGGAAACTGGATTATTTATAGTGGTAAGATAAGGATCGGATTGGCTTACGATGAAGGCGAGACTAATTAGTAAATAGTGCCAGATGTGTCTAGTAATCGTGCCTTTCTATATTAGTTTTGCATTTGTTAAAAATAACAGGTAGGTTTATGGTTAGACTTGGTGTAGGGCATATTTCCAGCATGATAGAGCAACAGTCCACGGATATTTCAATTCTGAACCGCCGCAATATGTACCTAAAGCAACATAATAAAAACAGTGCAATAGGTACCTATATCAACGTAATAAAAGGGGTTCACGTATTGAACCTGTGTTTTAGTGCCGCTCAGTGAAACTGTGGTGAAACATGCAGTGAGGTACATAAGAACAGTTTTGCACAAAAAGTGGTACATATTTTTATGAGACCAGGTTGGGTGTTTTCATATGAATATGTATGAAAACAAAATAAACAAAATAATATGTGCTGCTTAGGTAAAACAGAATGAGGCATTTTTATAATTAAATTTCCCACATTTTGGAATAGCCTTCCTATTGAGAGTGTGCCAGTGTTGCCCTAAATGCTTCTGTTCACTAGATGTATGTATCTCTCCAGACTCTATAAGGTCTAAACTACTGAATATCTAAGAAGGCCAAAGAATCTTGATGCTAGTCTGAATATAACTTGTGTAAGCTGTACTCACAGAGGTTCCCGTGGTTTCTACCACTGAGAAGTAAACATTAAGAAGTTGCACAAGCTCTTCATTTGAAGAAAGAGGGGCAAGGTGTCCAGTTGAGATTGATCGTCGAGGCCAGATGGGGGTGGACTTGTTTGATGAAGTATTGAATGTAATACGTGACCAGGGGCGGCCGCAAGATTTTGATTTCACCGTAGGAGTCAGAGTTGAGACCAACATCGTATTTGTTTGTTTTCACAGAGGTACAATATGGTTGGGAGTTTATATTGATGTTCTACATACAGATTTGGCCACCTGTGTGTATGGCCGGACTATTGGAAATCCTAAAAGATGGGAAGATTGAATTGCAAAAATGTAATGAAATGCTAAACCAGTGATCAGCAGTTCTGCTACAAGCTGATAACTTCTACAAGACCCCCAGAGCACTCCTTAGACTGTAAAATGCAACGTAAATAGATCTTCCCACAATTCCACCTCATAAAAAATAAATTTGCAACTATCCTGGCTTTCTTACATCAATTTCAGTATAAATGAATAAATATATGTAGTAGAAAAAAGTCTTTATTTGTTCAAGACACACAGTGTGTAGGCAGTGAAATGGTTTTTGCAGAGATTGGTGTGAATGTGCTCTGCTCAGTTCTGCCTGGTGAACATCATCTTGCTCTTCATCTTCCTTGTCAGACTCGTCTTCCTCCCAAGGCGTGTCCAAGAGGCCTTCCAGTACCCTTTGCACAGCAATATTATCCTGAATGACAGTCACAATTTACAGTTACTCGGACATGGCAAACTGCAGTCCATCAGATGATTTATTAAGGCTCCTCAAACAAAAACTCTGCCTTCCTCCGCTCCTCCACAGAGTGCCTGTGGCTGTCATTTTAGCCCATCCGTGGGTCCTTTAGTGGCTGTATTGAACATACTTTTGCAGGTAAATAAAGTGTAAAGGAGGAGACCGATTCATGATAGGTTGAAATTTACAATTTAGCTTTTATAAAAGCTTGTTTTCGCAATTTTTTTTATGCAATTGTGACTGTTTATCTCATTAGTCTGATCTTTTTTTCTCAGAATAGCCAGAATAAATCTCAGAATTCTGAGAAAACAGTGCCTATTATTAATTTAATTTGATTTTGTTTTAGTTATGTGATGAAACTTTTGACGACACAGACTGAATCACTATTATAATCACAATTCAAATTCTTGGCTAGTGTTTGTTGTAGCTGTTGCATCATGCTTCAGAAACCCTCCACCTTCCCCAGCTCCACCTGTATAGTTCTACTACAGGGTAATTTCATGTATGTTATGCATGGGAATAATTTTATATGTGTTTAATGTTCATACTGTATATTTTACTTGCTCTGCCACAGAGAGCAGCAGATCTTTTCCACCAAGACCAAACACATTAACATTGTACATTTTACCAGTGTTTTAATTTTTATTTCTATTAATGAAAATTTAATTTAGTGTAGTTATGTTAGCTTTAGTGACACTGCAGACTAACACGGAAACGACAGCAAATATGGGTAAAGGGGGACCTATTTCCTCAACTTTGGCTGTCAGCAGCAATGGCTTGTTTATAATTCATCCCAATATTGTTTTGTGTGGAGTAATGTGTATAATTAAGGACAGACCCCCTTGTGTGCAGTCACATAACATGTATTTCATGGGCAGACAGCCTGTGTAGTGTGCATTGTAGTTCTTGGAAATTCCTGTTAAGGAAAGTAATAGCCTTCTTTTTAAATGAGAACTTTCAGTGATTCAGTATTCATTTTATTGCTGTTACTCAATTAACACTTGGGGATACATAATATGATGACTTTATTTTATTGAAAGGATTTGTATGGATATAAATCTGCAAATATAACTTCTTTGAAAATTTTATTGATTGCTAAAGGTTATTTGTAAATTCCCAAAGTAAGATGCAATCACTTACATTTACTTACATATATATGTGTACAGTATATATTATAATGTTGCTTCTAAAGGACAGCATATCTTCCAGTATTTAGACAAAGAAATAGACTAAATTAGATTTTTTAATATATATAATATAACCAAAAGCTAGGGAAAAAAAAGAATAATATATATATTACAATGCCATAGAAGAACCATTTTTGGTTCCCTAAAGAACATTATAGCAAACCATCACTTTAAAAAAAATCAAATGCTTTTAATAATCTAAAGACATTTTTTGTCACTTAAAAGATTGTGTGGTTGTTAAATGTTCTTCATTAATCCACAATTTAAAATAAAGTACACAAACTACTTGGAAAATGAGCACAAGCACTAGTTTGCACTGATGAACTTGTTTGTGTACTGTTATTATTTTATATATAAAGTCCATCAGGTCTTGTACAGTAAACCTCCAAATTACAGGGACTTCAAAAAAATCAATGGCTAGATTACCAGGAAAATGTCACATTGCACTGAGCCTTTCTGAACTTTGTGTCCTCTAAATCTTTTGCACTTTTCAGCCCTTTTTTATTAAGTGACCTGCCCCCTATTCAGGGACATTTTGGCTTCTCTCAGTTTTCTCTCAGACTTTAATTTCTTCACCAGTCTTGAGCAAAGTATACTATATGTGCCCGCAGCTGAACATTCACGTCTGCTCAATTTGTGCCAAAGCTTTGATTCTGTGTTCAGAGGGCATATTCTCTTCCCACTTGTGCATATGCAACCTTATTTCCAACAATTAGTTCCTAGTGGCTGTTTTCGTGAGGACAAAATAAAGTAATAATGAAAGAAGGGGGAAACAACTCATAAGATAAAGTTCCCCTTAACTCTCTTTCTAGCCTCTTTTATTAAAATGTGAATCTGAGCTGCAGGATGTGCTGAATACAGGTTTTAAGCATTCAGTAATCTCTAGAGTTTCTTTTCTTCTTCTTTGGACCTCAACTAGTGTCAGATCATAGTCGACTATTAATGTCAAAACTTTCAGAGCCTCATCTCCCCAAAGTTCAAATGCTAGAGGAGCAGCATGAGTGGTGGCATTTAAATAGGCTGAACCTAAATATTTAACCGAGCTGGAGCTTTGTTAGATCGCCTCTGACAAGACCCCTCATTAAATAACAAACTGAAAATTTGACAACGCCAGAGTAGGTCTTGTCTGATTCTGAATCTAAATTCTGTCGCTGGTTTCATTTAGTGTGTTCTAGAGACATCGTCCCTTGAAATGAAAACCTATTAGCAGTTGTATTTGCTGATTCTGAAGCGCAGCGTTGATAAAAGACTATTGTTAAATTTGAGGAAATTCTCCGGTGGGACCTGCAATGTTCACGCGTTCCAATTACAGTTTTCTTGCCACCAAAAGAAGCACTGAAATGATTGCACTGGAGTATTTAGTCAACTTAAGTGGTTCTTTTCAAACTTTCCTCTGTCGGATTGCTTATTTCTGGAGCGTTTTAAGCTATCCACATACATTCGCCATTAGCAAACTTTTCCTCCTGCAAAATGTCACTTTAGATGCAAGCTTGTACCTCAGCCCTTAAAACCTGGCACCTACATTGTCACAGAAAACTTTCAAAGACGCCTTTGCAGGCTGACTGCAGTCAGGAGAAACTGAAGTCATGTTCCAACATCAGCCATCAAATATAGACGAAAAGTGAGAGACAAGTGGAGGAGTGTTTTTGTGTTCCTGCATTTCTCACATAAGGCTTCTGATACACTCTGTCAAAAGTGTTGAGAGTTTCAGGGCTCTGCGTGCACAAATTTCCGAGCACTGCTGGTTAATTGGCAGTTCGGATAAGGTCTACCCCACATAGTGAGGACAGCTCAACAGCTGGAGCTTTCAGGGGATAGAGAGGGATTTGGGCTTTTGTTTTATCTCTTTTCACCAGCCTTAGTCCTGTGGGTCATTTTGAACTGTGTGATTGAGGGCGACTGATAGGCCATAATCAGTGAGCGGTGTGTGAAAGCTACTTTATAAAGTGGATTTTCAATTAGCGATCAGATGGACTTTTTTAAAAGTCACTGTAAAAAAAAAAAAAAAAAAAAAGATATGCACGGTACTTTCCTAGAATACGATTCAAAACTTTTGAAAAATATTTAAAAATGAGTACAAAATGTGCTTTAAGAAATTTTACTACATTTTGGGTTTAAATGCATTTTAAATATTATTATTATTATTATTATACATTAAATAATATTTTTTAAAATAATGAATTAAATTACATATGCCATATGTATACATATGTATATATTATATTAATATTCTACATTATATATACAATTTACATTATATAATTTATTCATGTGATAGCAAAGTTGAATTTATACATGTATAATTTAATGCATAAATGCAACTCGGCGGACTTTCGAGCCCTAGGGTTTTTAACCCTTCTTGTCTGCAAAAAACGGACAGAGCTCTGCTTCCGACCCGATCCCCATATATTTTCTTGTAACAATATTTTAGATTTTTTTCATTCTGAATTTTTGATCAAATAAAACCTTGCTGAAAGAGAATTAGCCAAACATTTAAAAATATTATTATTAATATTATTATTTCAATTATTCCAAGACTATCTATCTATCCATCTATTTATTTGTCTGTCTATCATAATTCTGAAACACCCAACCCAGGCTCATTGGAAATACGTGCCTCTACATACATTTCTGCAACCCCATAATTATGTACCTTACTGCACGTTTCGCCGCAGTTTGTGAAAGTGAAAGCCAAATGTCCAGAGAGTGGTGCTAAAACACACGTTTAATACATAACTGTGGCACGTTTGTATTAGGTTGGTACAGACTGGTACGTATTGCAGTGTTTTTATAATGCTGCTTGAGGCACGTTTTGTGGCCATTCAGAATTCAAATATCCAGTGAGTGTTGCTCTATCATGTTGGAAATATCCCCTACACCAAACCTAAACCTTTCCGATGGTGCAACAAATGTAAAAGTAATCTAAAAGCATATTTGCTGATGCAGCCATGCTATTTTTACTTCCTTGCGCAGATTTGAGCTGTTCTGTCAAACCGTTTACACAGGATTCGAACCGTTGCTTTTCACTGCCAAAGTGCAACGCCATATCATGTGAGCTATACCGAGTAAACCTAGTGTATTCGAAACGTTCATAAAAAAATGTTTTGAAGTCATAAGATAACATTCTGCAACTAATGTGAAAATTTGCCTTTATTAATCAAAAATGTACCTGTAAATCATACTTTTGCGTGAAAAGGATTAAAAGTTGTGGGAGTTTTACTGCCTCTAATGTTCATTTCAACTTCATTTCAATTTCTACTGCATGAAGAGGCATGTATTTCCAGTGAGCCTAGGTTGCAAACACAGTTGAATTTAATTTATTCTTTCAATAAGAATATTTATTGGTTACAAATTGCTTGCTTATTGTATTTGTAACTTCATCACCTTAGAATCTATGGATGATCTTTGAGGTTTTACTGACTCAAACTTTGTCTTCTGTGTAGCTCGTCTTCAAAGGCCATCCAGATCAAACTGTTTGTGGGTGGGTTGGTATTTTTAGTAACATGTCATGCCCAATTCCTTAGGCTTCATCTTCCCCAGAGGAAAATGCTTAGAAAGCAAAAATCATCGCTTACTTTAACAGGTGACATGTGCATAGACAATAAATATAGGTATTAAAAACAAATGAGTTCACTCTTCACTGTCAGAACACTGAATCAGTCTCAATTCTGCTGCTGCTGGAAATATGTTAGAAATAGCTCATTGAATAATTCATCTTTGAACTAAAATATGTGACTGCCGTTTTTAGAGAGCATTTGGTTGTGTCAGATATTGCATACACGTGTGCATTAAGTGCTCTTATACGTATGGACACCTGAGGGTGTGTAATACAGCCCTAAACCTGGGTTTGAGAACAGACTCTTTTATCCCTCTCAGCTATTACATGGATCATTTACCCCAAAACACGATACCATGTGCCATGCTTCATTTTACTGACACTTGCCCTTGGAGTGAACCGACAAAAAATGTAAAACTGATCAACTCACTGCACAGGAAGCCTCAGCGTTATCGGTTGAGTGCTGGTGGAACCTAATTTTTTTCTGATTAGCCGTTGTAATGTATGTCTCAACCTAGAAGATTACTAAATCTAATGCTTAGGCAAAATGTAAAGCTACAGTAACACATTTTTGTGATTTGTGTGCTGTTGTAGGAGATAACATAACTAACTCCCATTGTATAGACTGTGTGTGTAGTCATGTTTTTATTTTGATTCCAAGTTTCAAGAGCAGACAGTCTTTCCTCTTGAATTATACAGACTTTGACCTCAGAGCTCATATTTCAGAATTTTTTTAAAGTATTCTCCTAGGGCTAGTGTTCTTTGTGTATCTGTATATGTGAGTGTGTTTGCATGACTGACATATTGAAGGAAGGACAACACTCTATTCATTCAGACCCGATGCTTGGGACACTTGCAGAGGGAGCGGCAGCAAAGAGCAAGACGAGACAGAGAGAGAACGCAGTGTTACGAGCAGTACAGAAACAATGACAGAGAGAGAGACTGGCAGAGCTCACTAAAGATTGTGATGTGCAAAAAACACATCTATTAAATCAACACAAATCTTTCCATTTAATGCATTATATCAGATTAAGCCAAAATCTAATTTTCATCTGCAGTCCTTGGTAGGTCACCATTGACAAACCTTTACATTTTTATCTTTTATGGTTATTTTACATTAAAATAGCACTCTTATTTAGTTTTTGTATTTTAGCAAAGATTGGTGGCTTTAAAAGCACAGTCAGTGTTGACAAATCATGGCCAAACTCTTAGCAAAAATGTGTATAGGCCAGTCTGGCTTAAATGACAGTTTATGTCCCAATCTGTTATGGCTTTTACCCAAAAACTTACTGGGGTCACTTCATACAATCTGACAAGCAAAAGAAAAAAAACTGCACAGTCTGCACCCTGTTTGGGTCTCAGCCTCAGATGGCACAGTCACATACAGTAGTATTCACAGACCATTTGCTGACCATCTGATGTATATTGCTTGCAAAACTAAAAAGAACATTTCAAAATCAAAAACTGCAATACAACTTTTGGGAGTCATAGTCCTGTTTATTAATTGCTTTGATAAACATTACAAGGGCTTAAAGGTATAGTCCACCCAAAAAATATCACGGTGCATGTGTCTGCTTCCGCATCATGTAAACAATGCATTTCTTCACAATAGTGGCAAAAGTCATATTTTTGTTTTCTTTGTGCACAAAAAGTATTTTTGTAGCATCCTAAAATTGCAATTGAACCCCTGATGTCACATGGACTATTTTACCAATGTCCTTGCTACATTTTGGGGTCTTGATGGTGTCAGGACCCTTTTTGTCTATAAGAGAGCTTAAACTCTCAAAAAATGTCTTAAGTGTTCCGAAGATGAACAAAGGTCTTTGGAACAACATGAAGGTAAATAAATAATTACAGAATTTTCATTTTTGGGTGAACTAACACTTTAAGAAAGAATTAATTTAACTTTAATTTTGCCAGATTTGTGCCCTAATAAAAAATAAATGTACTAAAATGCATTTTAAATACATTCATTTCATGCTAAGTATGCTACATTTACAGGTTTATGTACTTAATGAAATACCCTGAAATTGTAGTTTTTGTCCAACTGGTATACTTTAGGTCTAAAATTGGAACAACTAATTTTGTGCAGAATACTGCTGAAATCCAACTAAAGATATGCTAAGTATATCTGATTGTGCTAAAGTGGAATTATTGCAAGTATACTTCGGGTACAAAACTATCTTCCATTTAAGAATAATATTATTTAAAGATAATGCAAATCCTTGGCAAAAGTGACATTAAAACACATTTTAATCTTAATTTTAAGAAATGTGCATTGTGCACAAGTAGTACTCCAAATAAAGTATATTTATAATTTTTATATCATGTCTCGAACGAAATGTCAGTAAATATGTTAATTGCTTTGAACTATACTTGTATAGCATTTTAAATATATCACTTTTTTACTAGGGTGGCTTTAGATCATTGAACGACATTCCATTTATTTTGAGGCATATAGCATGTGAACCAGTCAGAGTGAGAAGGGGATATGCAGTCAGTACATTATGTGAATTGGTTTAAAAAAATGATGTTGTCAGTACAATAATATTTGGTTTTCAGCTTGCTAAGCATCACTTGACAGTATATGCCCTTTTCAGATCACCAGGGATTAATTTTCGCTTTTTTAAAAAAACCCTTACAGCACCTTTTTCTCTCCAACTGCCCACAACCTCAATTGTAAAAACACAATAAACACAAATAAAAATAGGGCAGATTTGAACTCAGAATGAACAAGTACTCATAGTGCCTTTCCACACAGCTTCCTACCCATATAGAGCAATCTAACGGCACTGTGACAAATTATGCTAATTATCATGGCGCTTCAACCCAATGCATCAAGACACTTGATTAGCGGTGAGTGAACTTTATGTTCCCTTTCCGCTAGCAATAATGCGCCAATCGAGCCGGGCACTGCAGTGTATCCACTGCATGTCCCTGTGATCATTAGTGGCTAGCAGCTCATGCTAATTGAGTTTATTCAAACCGTCTACCTTATCAAATATGTATTCACTGAAAGTAAGAACACAAGGTGCTTTGACACAATAAAAGGGAAGACTATCATTAATAAGCATACGTATGCATGTATATTTGCCATTAATATTAGATTTGGGTAGTTAAATTTCAGTGTTGGTAGTATGTATCGAGCTCATGTCAGTCTGTCTCTTTTATGGTTAGCATATGGGAAGTCACATTTTCAATTCCATTTTGTTCTCATCATCATACGTTTAATTTGAAACTCTGTGAAAATGAATGCTTGTGAGTGTCAGTTGGGGTAGATAAGAGTTGTGTCAGCTGACATGACAAGCACAGTGTGATTTTGGGGGACAACTCATTAGTTCTTACACACTTTTGAGTGATTCAAATTCATGCGAAAGTAATTAAAAAAGTGACATTTAATAAAGATTTTGATTATTTTATAGAAAAACAACAGGGACCTCATTTATAAAGATGTGCATATGATGCAAAAGTGCTAAAATGTCCATATAAAACACACACAAGTTTCTAAATGCAGCCCACTTTTTTGAAGTTCATCTAAAATTTAAGAGCAATCTATACACATAAACCTACAAAAGGCCTACAATTATCTAAAATGGTCAAAATACACTCTTAGAATATATTATTATTTTCATATATTATTATTTTTATGATGTCATTTTCACAAAGTATTTAAAATACTGCTGATTTGCACATATAAATGTATTAATGCATACTTTGCCTATTTATTTTTAGATTTTCATAAACAATGATTCATTAATTAAATTCCAGTTTATGAGCTGCAAAAGGTTTGTACAAATTTCTTTAATTTGTTGTACACATAAGAACATTTTCATTTGAGTTTCTGGCTTCACAAATCCTGATTTGTTTCTCACTTTTGACGTAGAATACAATCAGTGCAATTTAGGATCAATGAGGCATCATAATTGCTTGTGTTTTGTAAGCTTTTCCTATTAATTTCTCTGCCAAACCATCACAAACCTGTATGAACCAATCAACACCAGTATGGAAATGTATGCTTTTTGCAGTCTTACACAGAAAGGATAAAATGGCTGAACACTTGTGGGAACATCACACATGAGATTGGTTTTATGGGTTGTTGTATGTTTTTATACATAATCCGTCTGAGAATTATAGATATATACACAGTTTTTTAAAAAACACAATGTTCACGGCCCATTTGTTTGTAAGCACATCAATTTCTAAAGCCATCTGTGTTTTGTTTCAGTGGAAAACTCCCTGAGCATTCTCTAATGAGCCAGGCATAATAAAAATGTAGCCAGAATTTTTCCCTTTCAAAATTTGAATTTTTGTTAGTTCTGTGGTTCTATTGAAACAGCTTTCACTCGTGATAAAATGCTGTTTAATGTAGTATTAAAAGGGTAGTTTTGTTTATATGAGGACAGTTGGTAAAAGACAAACTGAAGAAGGATAGAAAGACGTGGAAGTTTAAATAGACTATTCAGATTAGTTCTACTTTAGAAGAACACATGTTTTGTTTCCCATCAGGGCGACAATCAGACAGTTAAATAGTACATAGTTAAAAAAGAGGTAGTTACTATTACTTTATCAATGGGAGGGAAAACGGAATTTGCAATTGATGGAATTTGATGAAAATAGTGATAAATTATATATTTACAACATGCAACACACTCACAAAGTTTGCAAAAGTCAAATGGAAATTTATATATATTATTTATATATAAAACATCTTTTTATGTGGTGTTTTTGATTGGATTTACATTTTTTACTGGTGTTAAATTTTATTTGTGAACTCTCACACTAACTATTTGGAATATAACAACTATGCATCATGTAGCAAGAACATATTTTCATAGAAAACATTGTTTATGAGCTCCTTATCCTGCAAGATGGACCTGAAGTGCATTTAGCCATGAAAAGGCACTAGGTCTCATAGCACTGTGTAAAGTATTCCCCCCCTCGCTCTTTCTCTTTATGTAATGGTTTCATTACTGTTCCCTTCAGATCCAAGCCTGAGGCGGTGTTTAGTCACTTCATTAAAATAGGATACAAATGGACGCCTCTATAATTTCTGCCTGAGTCTGAGAACATGCTACTCGCAAAACCTTATATGTTACACCTTACAGCAAATTTCTAATGTATTTGATAATAAGAATGAGGAAAATCACCAAGGGGATGTTCAGATAGGTGCTTAAAACTTGAATGGCAACCCCAAAATTTTAACTTTTGATTTAGTCAGAGGTGGGACCATCAATAAAGCCATAGCTAATCTCCAGCTGTTAAAATCAGAGCATGCAGGAAACAGTGTGTAGAGTATATACAATGAAAGTCAATGGGGTCTAAAACAATGTTTAATATTTTTTAGAATGTTCGACAAACTGTAACTTTTCAAAATTTCTTGTTTTGTGTTCCACAAGGTTTAGAACTTCATGGGTGAGTAAATAATGATTGAATTGGGGTAAATATGGGATTTTCATTTTGTTTTGTGTTATAATCAGTGAAGATCGGGCATTGAAAATTGTTGCTTTTATTGAGTGGTCACTGCGGCTGTCATTAGTGGAAGAAAGCGACAGTATGTGTGGCTCCCAGACATGCAGTCTACTCAATCAATAGCTTTTTGTTTCCCTGCTTCAGATATGCTGCTGATATCCACTGACATGCAACTGGAATTTTGGTTTATTAAGAAAACACTGACAGATGTTGGAGGGTAGGGTGCTCCTCATAGGCCATCCCAGTCAAAAAAAAATAAATGCCTGAGTACACACCATTAGAAACCACAAAATTGTCTTTTAATTTATTCTAATATGTTGTGATGTCGAAAGAAATGTGGACATTACCAAATTCCCTAATAATTTTGTATTCACTAATTACTTTATTTTCGAGACTTCTTCATTTTGGAGACTTGAGGTTGGTTTGTCCTCTTACCATCTGTCCTCAAATCCAGTTGCTTTACCTTTGAAGAAATGCACAGTGTAATGCTGTCACTTCCATCTGCTCTGAGCGGCAGTTTCCAGAGCTTTTTCTCCTCACATTCCTGGCATGGATTCCAGGAAACTGGTTACAGAAAGCCAGCTTGGAGCTCTAAATCCCAAGCATTGCAGATGAACAGTTTTACAAATTTTCTCCCAGGAATACCAACTCAAAGACTATAGGAAAAACATTTGAGATTATCTTGAATGCATGGCTAGACATGCAATAGCATGTAATTCTGCTGATCTTATTAAGTTTCTGAAAGTGTAAATGTAGCTTATGTTTTAGTGCATGAAAAGTGATATGCTACGAATCAAATCAAAGCAAAGCACATTAACGTTGCATCCATTTTCAAGCTTGAGAGTGGATTCAGATATTTTACTGTATGTGCTTTGAAACAGATCTTAATTACCTACCTATGAACAACAGTGGCTCCAAAATCTATGTGCATTTAAAATAAATGAATGTTATGGCATTAGATACAGTATCTTTGTTTATTTTAAAGAAAAATAGCAAAAGCGCATTTGCATATATCTTGACACTTTTTGGCAAACAAGTTGGTTGAAATTCAAACGTTATTTCTGAGATCTACTGTATAGTTATATTTGTTTGCTGATGCTACTTGGTTTGGCGGTTTGTTAATTATGAATTGAAGTAAATGACACTGTACATTGAAGTAAAACACATTTCAAACAATGTGGGCTGATGAGTTTGAAAAAAAAAAATGTTCGAGACTCCACCATCAGGCTCGGAATGTGTGGAAAAAAGGCTAGGAACCATTAATCCAGCATACTGAGGCTAAGAGGAGGGAGCAATGTTTAATTGACAGCCTGTAGTTAGGACCATCTGTGGTTAGCCTGTGGTAAGTAAAGGTCATATGGGTAGGTGGAGGAGAGAGAGATGTGGAGATGTACCATTGAGTGGGTGTATTGAGTGAACGATATAGGGCCCTGAACATAGCCCTGAGGTACGCCAGCACTGAGAGGTTAATGAGGATGGAAAACCTGCTCCGTTAGGCATAGTGAAATTCATCAATGGAAGAATAAATATAGGGTTGAGGTGGGTTGTGATGAATTGAGTTGAGGAAATGCACACTAGGGAGTTTTACATAGACGTTGCTATTCGTCTAAGTGTGTTTACATTTTTTGAATCTACATTTTTAACATGGAAAAGACTTGTAGCTTTAATTAATCTATGTAGAAAAAATGCTGTTCACCATAAAGGTACTAGAAACAATTATCGGAATATTAGAAGCTCATTTAAAGCCTTTGGTCAGATGTTGTCTTCATCATCTCTCTCTGCAGGCTTCCAATAATGTGCTTTGCCAGAAAATATGCGACTAAATTAATCCAACGTCAAATGGTATTAATCTCCTCTTGGGGCATGCTCTGAAAGATTTATTGCCGTTTTTCCCCATACATGCACACACACACACACCTCTTTATGCATTCGCTATCAAATATGTACTGTATATGTTTATATAAGTGTTTATCATTTTCCAAATCATGTCAAAATATCCTGTTCAATTTATGGTATAAAAACTGCACAGGGTCCTAAACACAAATACAAAAACGCTATCTAGGTAACACAGTTGAAATGACACGGTTGCATCAACAAATGCCTTTTGATATCAGTTTTGCACTTGTTAACTCTGTCGGGTAGGTTTAGCGTTGTATTTGGTGTAGGGCATATTTCCAACGTGATAGAGCATTAACTTTTAACAACAGTCCCCATACATTTGAATTCTGAACCGTTGCAATATGTAACTGAAACAACATAATAAAAACCCAGCAATATGTAGCTATATCAGCGTAATAAAAATGTGCCAGGGTCACAGGTAAACCTTTGTTTTAGCAATACTCAGTGAACATTTCTCTTTAAAACTGCACCAAAACGTGCAGTAAGGTACATAAAACGGTGCTGCACAAAAAGTGCACAAAGGTGCATATGTTTTTATGAGACCAAGTTGAAAATAATGCAAGGAACAATAACTAAATAACCAAAGTTGTTCCACAAACACTCTAATATACATTTTTAAATTTTAACTCACGAAAGGTAACTTAACTTACAGTTAACCAGTTCAATTTCACTGTAGCATTTCTATGTAAAAATTAATCTTTTCTTTTTTGCTGCAGGGAGTTTTAATCAATGAGGTGTATGACACCTTGAGAAAGCTGTCCATTCATCTCATTGCCAGTTGCAAAGCTGCTTTCAGGGCTGCATATGCCAATCAAGCAACTTCCATTGAGGTGATTGGAAATACAAACGGATTGCAATGGAAACCAGATAAAAAACCGGGCAAGGAAGCAAGGGCAAAAACATTCTGAACCTTAGAAAAACCAAACACACACAAGCAGTCCTTCAGGACAGACATATTGTAGATGTCTATTGTTTATGGTTGCCAAAAACTAGTTGTTAATGAATGGTTGAAGTAATATGAGAAAAAAGGACCAGTTTAGCCAAAGGGAAGATTCAACCTTTGTCATCAGTATGTCTGCAATGGTTTACATTCAGTTGTTTATGCTATTCCAGAGTATCTTGTTTTGAGTGCAGAAGTCTGGAAGGAAGGTTTTCCTGCCCTCTAAAGAGACTGAGCTGATATGATTTGAGATTTTTCTACTTGTGGATGGCAAAGGCATGTGGCTAGTCCCTGTTTTAATGAAACATCCTTGTTTTAATGAGCTGCTTAAGTATACTTTGTTTATTTGTCCTTCATTTGACTTTAAGAGGTGTAAACTAAATTCCTCTCTTTCCTCTGCTTTACTGTACATAAGTGGTTCTCAACTTGTGGGTCATGGTGTGTATCGTTCGTCTGTTTTCATAGGGTTATGTGGACAACAGGGAAAACAAGGCTGAATGCAAATAATAAAATCCACAAGTTTTGATAACACATTTAAGTGTGTGTGTATGTTTATTGTAACGGGAGGATTAAAAGCTTGCTGTATCATTTGTTGTTAATGTCAAAGTCTTAAGTCCATGCCAAAATGTGATATTTTGATATCTCATCTATTATTTGCAACCTGGTCTCATAAAAATATGTACCTCTGTGCACTTTTTGTGCAACACGATCTTTATGGCCTTATTTCGTGTTTCACAGCAGTTTCAAAAAGAATTGTCCATAGCGCTAAAACACAGGTTCAATATGTGAACCCTGACACGTTTGCATTTATATAGGTACGTATTGCTGTGTTTTTATTACGCTGAATATCCGTGGACTGTCACTAAAAGGCAATGCTCTGTCATGTTGGAAATATGCCCTACGCCAAATTCAATCCTAAACATACCCTATAGTGTTAACAAATGCACAACTCATTTAATAAAAGGCATTTGTTGATGCAACCGTGTCATGTCAGCTTCCTTTTATGCAGATTTGAACTGTTTTTAATCGTAGTTACACAGGACTCAAATCAGAACTCCTTGCCTTTCAAGTACGTCTCTGTATTCAGTGAGCTATCAAACAAACCTACCATCTATGAAAACGTATAAATATAAAGCTGCATGTGATGCTAGCATTCAAAATTATCAGTTTTCAAATATCCCAGTATATTTATTTTGAAGTTATAACATGATATTCTTCAAGTAATTGTGTGAAAATTTTGCTTAATTGAAACTTTGTAAATTTGTGTGAAAAGGAATAAAAGGTGTTGGAGTTTTACTGCCTTTAGTGTTCATTGTTTTGGAAACTTTTTTATACTTTAAGACTATAAACAAAATTACAAGATTATAAGGATTAACAGGTTCACTTATAGTGATGTTTGTGCCAATATTTGTGTATTGTTTTTATTGGCTGCCAGATGCATCCAAAATTAAGGAGCATTCAGAAACCACTGCTCAAAGCATAAAGAAGCAATAGCAGCTGAGAACCACTGATTTACATAATCTTATCTACCTGAATAAAGGTGAAACAAAACAGTGCAAGGAATAAAATATGTGGGAGATATGTATTCTAGCTGCGAGTTTTATCAGAAACAGGTTCTGTGATTAGTGCCATCATTTAGTTTGTATAAGTAAGGACAATGCCAAAGTCAACACCGTTCAGAAATTAGGTGATCAGAGATATGCAATTACATTTTCTGGAAGAAACAAAAGCCTGTTTGCAACACAAAAGATCTGTGTTTGAATAAGACAAAAAACAATTATGGATTAACTGCAGCGTAACTAATCCCAGTTAGCTCCCGGGACTAGTGCACGCAGCCGACTTTGGTGTGTTTCAATAGAGGTGAAACGATGCTTGTCTGCATGTGTGCCGTATCCCCCAGATGGAACTTTGAATTAAGTGGCATTTTAAATTTTGTCCTACACGCTTCCAGTAATCTTTCTAGGTTACAGTGCAGATGTGGAACACAGGCCTTCTGAAATATCATGATGGTACCATCGAATATGTCCGTTGTGTATCTGTTCATAATTTAATGGTCAAAACTCACTGACATTTACAGCGTTGATGATAAACAATTTATCAGTGATACTGTCCTTTGATGTAACTGTTGTTTGGTGTTCGGCTATGTTGAACCTGAGGTAAAAGAGATTCCGCTTTTCTAAAAAAATTCAGTAGCCGTAGGGTTAAATGTGAAGTCATAATATATATATATATATATATATATATATATATAATATAATATAATATTTATTCATTTTTATAATCTTTAATCATTTCTTATCCTGATGTAATTATGGCCACAATCAGAAAGGTCAGTGGATATTTGAGGCTTAGTCTCGACCTCCGTGAATGTAAAAGGGCCATAATTTGATTAAATACACATTATGCTACACTTTATAATAAATGTTGCTGCCTTACATCTTTTTGGGGTCATTTTTAGTAAGCAAATCCTTAAATGTTACTGGAAATGTAAAAAAAAAAGGTTCAACTGTTCTTATTCTCAGTAATGTTAAAGTTTATACAAACGTATATACTTTCAAACTGTAGTAAGGAAACCCTTTTTTTTGCTTCTTGCATTCCATTTTTTTATGCTATTGATAGTTTTACATTTTTTGGCTCATTATTCATGTCTTGCATGCTCAGATTTTCCAAGTTGTGTGATGAAAAAAGTTTAGCAAAAACCATTTAATCTCCAGAAGCCTTTTCTATAGTTGCAGTAAGTCTTACAGATTATCTGATTGTGAACCCATAAAATAATATTAATGGGTAATATTAATTATGGTAGCCTACTTCTCAAATCCAATCAAGTCCTGGCCTACACTATTTCTCTCTAAATATTCTTTCACATCACGCCATGGAAGTTTAATATTTTGCGAATGCTATTTAACATTGTCTTTTACTTTTAGAATTTTTTATTTTTTATTTTCATCTTTATTCAAGTCGCAAGAGAAAGAGTCTGAATGAGAATGACTCAAATGGCCATCAAATTCCACTTCA
Source organism: Enteromius mattozi (assembly GCA_032359235.1). NCBI lineage: Eukaryota > Metazoa > Chordata > Actinopteri > Cypriniformes > Cyprinidae > Enteromius > Enteromius mattozi. The sequence continues at coordinate 23,354,968 of JAUMHE010000042.1, forward strand.
AACATTAACATGCTGGCGGATGAGCGCTCGCACAGTGGAAAGTCTTCTTGGCAGAAGAAACCTTTGGCTTTTCACTCACTAATTTTTATATCCCAAAAAATGTGTTTGCATGGTACCTGTTTAATAATGGTGTTATTTTTAAACCATGGCCAGCTTATTTTGCATTTGTAAATTTTTGACAAACCTTCTTCTTAGTACTGTATTCCTCACTGTATTTATGCAACAAATAAATAGTTTTTTTAAAATAAAATAAAGACACTGTAAAGCTAGGCATATTGAAAAAGTAGCTCCGGTGATCATTGCATTTGCTAAATAAATTGTTTTTGGGAGGGAGAGCGGAAAAAAGGCATCTTAATTTGTTGGAGCAAAATGCTGCTTTCACTGCGTTGCCAGCGAGGAATCTGTGAAATGAAGACAAATGCAGATTTGTACTCATTTACTTGTCTGCACCATATGGTGTACCTAGCACAGGTGAGCAGAAAGCCAGAAAAGCCAACCGTGGATGATGGATTGGGTTAGGTTACGTAAAACAAGAGAGCAAATAAACAAAGCAAAAACAAACAAGCTAAACGTGGAGGAATATATTTATTTTCTCATTATATATGGAGCCCTACTGGAGAAGCAATGGGGGTGTTGCTAACACCAGGGTCAGGGTTTCAGCTGAGGTAGCTTTGAATTATCTTTCTTACATCCAGAGGGACCAAGCAGAGATCTTCTACCTGCAGGCCGGATTCCTTGGCTGGACGAAAGGTTAGAGTCCAAGGTCCTGGCCGTGGTTCTGTTTTCCCTCTCACATCTAGGTGAACTGAACTCCAGTGAAAAGCGCATGAGTGGAGGGAGATTTACTCAACATTCCTACAGTGATCCGAGTGCAACCAGCCAGTGTAATACTTTGGTTTCTGTGAGCAAAAATTTAATTTTAGAGTCTTAGTAGGGGGAAGAAAAAATTGAAAACTGGTCTAGTATCATTTGTGTTAGAGAATATAATTAAGCCTTTTTAAACAGTTTTTGTTTTGCGAAAGAACGAAATCAATAACACAAGTTAGCAAAATTTCACACTTCAACGCAAATTATATTTTAATGCCACTTTGCCATATCAATAAATAAATAATGAACGTTTCTATTCAACCAAAAACATGAAGACAGAAGATTGAATTGATGTAACACTGATTACATAATTGCATATTAGTTTGATTTCCAAGTTTGTGTGTGTGTGTGTTTGGAATAGCTATAAAGCATTCCTCCCCCTGGCTGACTACGGCATTAATAAAACATTAAGGAGATCTGCTGGAGTGCTGATGAGATGGTGTTGTTAATGAGAATCATTTCATAAAGCCATAGATGCCATACATTCCAATATCTTTCAAGCTTTCAGTTAATGAAAGATCACTCTAGTGAACATGCATCTGAACGCTCCACTTGTACCAAACTGCTTATATTATCAATCAGTTGTGTCTTCCTTTAAACATTTCAATTTGTGTGTGTGTGTGTGTATGAGAGAGATTCGAAGGAATGTATGAAAAAATGTCAATGGAGAAATTCCAGTGTCCTACTTTTTGTGAAACTGAGTAAAAATATTTGGTTGAGAATCTTCTCTGTTCTCTGGTTCTATTTTTTAAAGAGAAATGATCAATCATACAGTTTCAGTTTTTGTTCAATGAAAAGTAATTGATGAAAGTTTTTTATTTTCTTTTTTTATTTTATTTTCTTTTATTTATAATAAATATATATATATATATATATATATATATATATATTTTATGTTTTTTTTTTTATTATTATTATATTCTTATTTAGTTTTGTTTAATTTTGTTTTTATTTAGTTTTGTGCAGTTTGGTTGTTTTAATTAATTAATTTAATTAATTTAGTTATTTATTTTTGAAAATAAAAGTCAAAGCTTCAAAGTGAAAACATGCACTGATTTTGTTGTGCAAAATTTTCACATAACTTTTAAATATTCTGACTAAGATTTTATCTTTACGTTCTTAAACTATTTTAAACTTCCCAAATTTGAATTGTTTAACTGGCACTCACTGTTGAGTGCAACTAAATTTCAAATAATAAAGAGCTGTAGATACAATATTATTTATTTATTTATATTAGACTGTTCTTTTCTAACCATGTGTTGTACACAATACCATACTGAATCCCCTCTATTTGGGTTCAAGATGTTTTGAAGATAAAGATTATAATGGTTTAATTAAAAACAAATAAAAGTCTATCATTTCTAGATTCTACAGCTGCTATAGGATGACCATGCTCTCTCTCTCTCTCTCCAGGTAAAGAAATCCTGACCTTTAGTAATCATTATAATTAAGCTAAGCTCACAGGACTCTTTTATTTGTCATGATTTGTTGTGTGCCTCAGTCTTGGGCCAAAGTCTAACATTGACCTTTATAAACACAGCAAATGCAAGACGACGGGTGAGACCGGTTACCAAACACTGGGCTGATAATGAGGCTGCAGGCAGTTTATAGACTGATAGCTGATAAGAAAGAGAAATCCAATTGCCAAGGGACATCATTTGACCGCTAAGGTTCAGAAACCGTCACAGCAGGACAATAACCTCTATAGTCCAGAGACATACAGTAATGAAGAGCTGGATTTGATTGGCACATATAGGCTACAGGGAATGTACAGAGCCATATGTACCACAGAGGTGAAATTTATGCCTGGTGTGCAGACTGATAGCTTGATCTAGGCTGTGTCTGAAACCTAAAGTCTGAGATATGTCTTGTTTTTTCAGCCTGCTGTTATTTGGTCAAGTGTTTTAGCCCATGAAAGTACACTTATTTGACCACTATGGACACATAGGGCTGTTTTGCAATGTTATAGCCTATGTGACAACTTGTTCTTCTGAGTTTTCAAGCTACAATTACCAAACAAGAGTCAGACCTTCAGACTTGTGCGACTCGAGTTGCTTTATCTTTTCTAACTGATCGGACTTTTCAATAAACAAACAATTTCATTAAACCACAAAAAGTAGACTTTGATTGTGGGGTCAAAACTTTTGCGCAATAAGATTTACAGAGGGTTCAATGTCTATCACAGCAAAGCCTGATGACTACCCTTCTGAAAAAAACAGCATATGCTGGTTAGGTATGTTTGTTGCTGGGATGCTGGTTTAAGCTGGTCCTTTTCTGGTTTATACTGGTCTTTTTGCTGGTTTATGCTGGTCATGTGCTGGCAAAAGATCAGCATAAACCAGCAAAGGACCAGCTTAAACTAGCAAAACGACCATCTTAAACCAGCATAAACCAGCAACGGACCAGCTTAAACCAGCATCCCAGCATCAAAACATACCTAACCAGCATATGCTGATTTTTCCAGCAGGGTATCCTAGGAAAACATATGCTAAATCATGCTGGCAACATACTTTACCATGCTAGCAACATGCTGGCATCAGGCTAATAATGCCAACAAAAAGATTAATCATGTTAGCAATGTGCTAAGTCATGCTGCCCATCAATCCAAACTTTCAAACTCAAATCTTTCTTCAAACTTTCAGGCAAACTTTCTTAAGGCAACTTCAAAAGTTGTTCACAAAGTTTTTATTGCCATTTTTCCTTACCATCAAACAGCAACCCAGTTATGAATTTTGCCACCTAGTGGACAGACTAGTCAGCCTAAAGGCCATTGAATTTTAGCCATGGAAGAAATAAGAATAATTGACTAATTTTAAATAGCTCTTTCAGACCAACGTTACTCCATTTATAAACAGGTTTTTGTGTAGTATAGTTTTTGTCTTTTGACTCTGTCAGTATTTTGTCATATAATCCTTAATTTTAGTAAGTCTTGCTTAGGCTAAATATAAAATATATATATATATATATATATATATATATATATATATATATATATATATATTGT
>JAUMHE010000042.1:23358938-23393051 GCA_032359235.1 Enteromius mattozi
TATATATATTTTGAAGCAGCTCAAGTGAGTCAATCCCAAAATGATAGGCTGTGATTGGATTATTTGAAACAATCTAGACTTTTCATCTCCAGAAAGAAGTGCATTGTTAATATATCTCGCGCCTCTCTCTCTCTCTCTCTGTCTCGTCTTTATTATCTCTGACCTTTTATGTTAGTAATTTTATTGACAAGATTAGCACTGCCTCAGTATTTTATTCATTTATTTTTGGAGCTTGGTAGACATGGACAATGGGAGCAGTTTAGTTTATGACCCTACTGTGTATAAACAGTAATGCTTTTCATATCACATACAGAGGCGACACTTGCACTTAGTAGCAATGCAGTTTCTTTTTTACTTGCTTGCTATCAGTTGACGCAGAGAAGGATGATGCAGAGTAAAACAGACGGGAATATCAAGAGCGGCTGGCAACATGCCATGCAACATCAAATAAATTACACTCTAGTTTCCTTAAGTGAGCCAACAAAGTGGGCCCCCATGGAACAGAAGCCCATTTGAACCTAACGTAGTATGTGAAGTGGGCAGAAAACTGATATGTTGCGGCTCCCACACCCTTCCTCGCTTAGCGCTTGTGCTCGGTTTCGCTGTCTTCTGATGATGTGGCTCACAACCTCGTAACAGCAGCCAGGACACACAAAGTGCTAAAAACAGACATGCTTAAAAAGTGCCCCAGGCGCAAGCGTGCCAGATGTAGTCTGCATCTTTTATCAAAAATGAGCATCACAAAACTGCTGCATCTGCTCATTTGCAAAAAGCACACTGTCCACTATTTCTTTTTTCCCCCTAATACTTTACTGCTGCGCTCTGCACATTAGCCCCGTAAACAATGCTTCATCCGCCAAAGGTGGACGGACATTACAGAGAGCGACTGAGGACGGAACAGGAGGTGTGCGGATGGATCCGTGGAGGGGAGTTTTAGTAGCGCTCCACAACAGCTGGGTTGGAATGAGCCTCCCTCGCAAACAGAACGTCCCGAAAGACTGGCTGTGTTCAATTATGCAGGAGACCGGCCATGTACAAACTGAATTGCCAATCACTACAAAGGGACAGTTAACTGAGCAAAGGCAAAGAGAGAGAAAAGGGAATGCAGACAGCGGCTCTGGTCCAAACCTAGCGAGCTGTCTGCATATGCAGTGTTTTAAAGGGCCATTCACACTAATGGAGAATTTCGGTGACAAAGCAATAGAAGTCATTTGTTTTCAGTGAATGTTGGAGATTTCTGGCAACGTGAGCGCCAGCAACTGTTGGCAGTGCAGCAAAGTGTAATAGCGTGAGGGTGTGGACAAATGACTTTTGCGGAAAATGTTTAAAAGTTTGGTGTTAGTGCGATTTTTTTTTTTTAAATAAACTTCATTTAATGCTTTTATTCAGCAATGACACATTAAATTGATAAAAGTGACAGTTAAGACATTAATGTTTAGAGTTTTGTATTTAAAAGGGACAAAAGTGATCAAAAACATCTGACCTTTTCTGTGTTTAAGTGCCTCAATCGTGCATCCAGAAACCCAGACAATGTGAAAAAAAAGAAAAAGAAATATATTCACTCCCCAGTGAAGTTTTCACCTACTGTACGTTGCCAGCATTTTGTTTTTGAGATTTCATTCCCAGTTGTTTGCCTTCTTGGACATAACAGACTAGCGCAATAAGACATAAAAAAGTGAATTTTGTGACCAGTTTCCTTTTGTACATGTTCTTTCGATGTATGCACTCAGAAAACCATATATTAGAAGTTTAAACTGATATGGATCTAAAACTCATGAATTAAGCACGATAGACATGATAATCTAAACCAAACTGATGTTTTGGGCTTTTTTTTTGTTTTGTCCGAGTGTCTGAGGTACAGTACTAGCATGAAAACAGCACATTTCTATTTCCACTCCATATAGGCATATTCAAAATGATATAATAAAAGATCCATGGGGTATTTTGAGGATTTCTTAACAGGCACATTCTAAGGACACCTGGGACTTGTATTACATCTTGTAAAAAGGGGCATAATAGGTGCCCCTTTAAAATGCTGAACTGTTTGCAATATTTATTATAAGCAATACTTCTAAAGCAGCAAAACAGCATGTTAGAATGTTTTCTGAAGGACCATGTGACATTGGAGATTGCAGTAATAGATAGAATAATGATGCTAAAACTTCAGCTTTTGTCATCACAGGAATAAATTACATTTTAAAATATGAAATATATTAAATACATACTAAAATATAAATCTAACGAATGCAGCTTCGATAAGCATAAGAGAAAAAAAAAAATGATTGTGAATAAAGACATCTTTGATGGGCCAATAGCACATGGCAGCTGAAAAAAAAAAAAAGAAGAAAAATCCTTTGAGGTGTGTGCTGCTAATAGTAGTGGGCAAGTTCAAATTTTTGCATTGGACAGATATTATACATAAATCAAACTTTGTGTAAAATAAGTAATACCATAATCCACTGTGATAAATTCAGTGGGGAAAATTAACTAGTTAACTGCAATAATCCGGTGATATCTCATCATCATCTGATCTGTCTGGAATCCAGACAAACTGTGGCAACATCTCCAAGATGCTTCAAGAGACCTACCTGCAAAGCTATGCTCAAGTGCACCTAGGGCAAAAGCTGCTTTAAAATACAAAGGATGGTCACACCAAATGTTTAGTCAATATAAGATAATTGATAAAGAAAGTCTATTTATGCCATTACTTTTGACAGCATCCTCATTTTACAGAATTTTTACACAAATGCCTAAAACTTTTACCAACATTGTAGCTTTGCTGGTAGGTCTCTTGAAGCGAGACGTTGCCACAATTCATCTGGATTTACAGTCTCGTTAGTGACTTCTCATTAGTGTTTCTATGAGCCGCGATATGTAAGGTCTACGTATATATGAAGAGTTCAGATGCAAAAGCCTCTAAATGCCATCTGAAATTTTCTTCTAAAATGAGCATTTTTATCAACCTTCTATCTTCAGGTTCGGTAATTTTATAATGGCAATGTACAGGTGCTTTTCTATGCAGTTAAAATAAAATAACTAAACATAAGCATAGGAGGCTGATAAAAAAAACGCTCATAAGAAAAAAATTTCAGATGACATTTAGAGGCTTTTGCATCTGAACTCTTCACATATATATATATCTATGTGCCAGAGCACATGGACCCGTCATGCATCGGGTGTTGTGAATGAGTTGGACAGTGTGGTGTATCAGAGGCCAAAAAAATTATAGATTGTGTGCCCGTTGACTTACATAATATGACTGACAGACTGCCACGGTTTGAGTTAAAAATCTCAATTTGTGTTCTACTACAGAAATAAAGTCAACCAAAATCTTGGATGTCCTGGGGGTAAGCAGATCAATTTTTATTTTTGGGTGAACTGTCCCTTGAACATACTAGTGCTTTAATGATTTTGGCCATCACTGTATAAGCAGACATTAGACAGCAAGGCAGCTAGGTGCATTTTAGAACAGAACCAGAGAGTGAAAGAAAAAACAGAATTCGAAGAAAGAAGATAGATGTTTGCTTGCTACCTTTTCCTTGCCTCCCAAACCGAAGAGCTAATGATGTCTCACACTTTTGTTGACCTTCTCTCTTCTGTCTCTTTCTCATACATACACACAAAAAGACACAAAGAAAATTTGATTCCGTCTAATATTCTTAAATGTCACTGACTCCCTCTAACTCCCACACTTTTTCACCTTCCCCAAAAGGCTGCAGCGCCGCTGGAGTCACATTGTGCCGACGACAACAACAACTCTGCCCCCGAATTCCCTCGCAGCGACCGTCAGAGGCCGTTTTGAACTTCTCTTTGGAGTCTCGGGCTTGACTGAAAGAGAATTAGATGTAATTTGATGGGCTGGTGGGCTGTGAATATTCCCGAGGCGAGGACAGCTGTCTTGCCTAGAGAACAATTGTGATGGATGGCAGGAGTAACCACAGAGACATATGGAAATTCCAAAGCATGCAGAGACGTAACACTGTGGATGTAGTTGCTAGCCCACACGCACACATGCCGCTATGCTCTGTTTGCTTTTCATTTAGCCCAAAGCAGCGGGAAGGGAGACGAGGTAAAGACTCTTTCCCCCGAAAATCTTAACATGGCCAAGTTATGACAGATTGTTATGAATGAAGACGAATCGGCTGACTTTAGCCTTCGCCAAGTGTGTGCGCGCGTGCAAATTTACTCTGAACAGACTGGAACATCCCGTCATGACACAAATTACCTCAGACGCTTGTCCCGGTTTGTGTTTATACGGGCGGTATCCTGGGAGCCATCACGGGGCACTGACAGAGATTGCAGGTGGGGAGGGATAGACGCTTGGACAGCTTCTTTGGAGCAGGGGGCGGTTTCTTCCTCGCAGTTCACCATATTTTCCCACCTTTCTGACTCAGCGGAAGTGCTGGAGGCTAGCCATTCACGAACATTGATCTGGTGGCGGCCTCGGGGGAAACGGAGGCAGGGAGAGACAGAGGAAGTGACAGCTAGATGCACACCCACCCGGAGAGAAACAGCAGGGGAAAGATAAAGAAATGAAGACGTGACAGTAGAGCATGTGTTGTACGTGCATATTTAAGATGAACAAAAAAACTAAAAATGCTGTCATCATTTACTCATCCTCATGTCATTTCAAACCAAATTTGACTTTCTTCTGTGGAAGATAAATTATTTATCTAGATTTTTATGCTAATTGTCTATGCAATGAAAGGGAACTGTTATTGTAAGAACCAAAACATACAAATAGGTAAATGATTTTCGTCTAAATACAAAATTGCACTTTTTTAAAGCTTCCTTGCTGCTACCTGCCTAGGCTGAAGTGGACAATCCAGGTTCACTGGAAATACATGCCTGTGTTCAGACTGTTGCTTCTTGCATGGTTTGCGACAATTTCAATGAGTTTCCAGTGAGAGGCACTAAAAGTGCATTCAGTTTTATGCTAAACAGATGAATGTGAATCTGGGATTTTGTATTACGCTGGTTTTGTGGTAATCTGGAAATGAAATGTCCAGTGAGTGGGGCTAAAAGGTAATGCTCCACCATGTCTGAAAATGATGTACTACCTGTACTAAATCCTACCCTAAACCTAACAGATGCTATCAACAAAAGCAAATATATTTTTTACATACACATTTTCTAATACAACCATGCCTTTGTATCTTGTTTTCACGCATCTTTAAGCTTTTTAATGAAGACTCACTGTATGTTTTACAGAACTCATACCTGCAAGTGTTATACCACGTGAGCTACAGAGCAAGTTTACTATGCCAGAAAAAATCTTACATTGTATATGGCACTGGTTATGCAAAGCAAAACAAAGAAATAAAACTGTTATTTTTACAATTAATGCACTATGGTAAAAGTGTTTTGAGGTCAAAACTAATTTTGTGCATGGAATTTTCGTGAAAATAAGTTTGCATTAATTCCAATCTTCTACTTTCAATATAATTTCTGTGTTTATTTCAGCTGTTTTTGCTGTTTTTTGGAGTAAAAAAGTAGATAGAAGCACAGTTTTAATGTCTATGTTGTAAATGGAACTTAATTAATTTTCCGTAAATTTAGAATGATATTTTTTTTTTGCCAGGAGCTATTTATGCTCAAAGCTATGAATGCTTCCATCCCCCCCCACACACTTTGAGCTTGTCAAAGTGCATTATGGGATTGCCTTCATATTGGTAGTTCTGCTATGATTGCTTACATGTGATAATATTTGTGAAAAGTTTGTGTAAATACAATTATGCATCTAAAGGCCTTTGTAAACACACCGACTAAATCACATAGAGCAAAATCACATAACCATAATATAATTGGCTCATAACGCCACAAAGGGGGGTCTTGCATAAAACCTGGACCCCCTAGGGCTGCGGGGGTGTCCTGTATATCTACCTTGGAAATATATATTTTTCAATACTTCTAAGTTAGATGATATTTTAGGTCTGTTTGAGACCGCCTGAGGTCAAATGTAATTCTGCAGAGTGTGGTAAAATAGAACAATATTTAGTAGCACACTGACTCTGTAGAGTTATGCCATACTGTATTTTAGGACTCATCTTTTCTCTCTGCAGACAGGCTGCAGTTTGTGTCATTTTAATACACAATAACATTTGAGAACAAGATCCAGTGCCAACTGAAAAAATTAAAATAATCAGCATATTTGTTTTCTCTATAAAAACCTGTTCTTCTGTTTTCTGAAGGACTACAGTTTGCTTTATGTGAGATTAAAGTGTTTGGCTAGTTTTCAGTATTTGATTAAAAAAGGACAAATTGTTCATTTATTCTGTTCTGTGGGGATATTCTGAATACTTTAACACAGCAGATGGTTAGACTGAAATGAAATATTTATTGCTGTATTATTTTAATATTCGTTACGTTACCTGCAGCCACAAGATTCTGCTTGTGTAATATTGCTTAAATGAAGTTTTAGCGAGAAAGTTTGTCATATCTTCTATGTATGACAAACATATCTAATACATCTTTTGTTTCATCCAGTCTTTAACAAGGATAATCTTTAAATGGGTATAATGTATAAGGCAAATGTGTTGAGGGAATGTTCAAAACATTCATTAGATCCCCGGAAACATTTGTTAAACGTTTCTCTGTGGTGCTCTACACAAGCAAAATGGAAAACCCAATCAAGTACAAGTAAACCAATTTTACATTTGGCATATTAATTGAGATGCATGGCCACTGCACACATCATCTGCTCATGGAACCATGGTCCCTGTCTCAGTCTGCAATACGTCCACCCCACTATTTGTTTATTCCATGCTTCACTAGATAAATTTAATTGATTGATTTAATTTACATCCCAAGGTGTTTTTTTTCTTTTTTACAATGAAAAGACAAATAGAAAAATCAAATCATGCAAAACTAGATCCTCAGTTAGGGATGATTCATGCAACATATTTAACCTTTAAATTCTGTTTTATTACATGCAATATTCAATTAAGTGGCACTAACCGCTTTGTCCTCTTTTATGCCTAAAGCGCTTTCCAAAGTTAACCGTTTGTCCTTCCACAGAGAAATCTGCGGTGATTATCACTTGCATCAAAAATGATCAACGTGAGCTTATTTGTATTCTCTGGTATAAAGTGTGATGGTAATTCTAGCATGCAAACATTTTCATATTTTTGGATAGATGATGAAATCTACAATAACAGCATACTGTAAAAGAGTGAGAAATGCATATATTAATATTCCACTGTAACACTAACTGTTTTTCAGTTAGACTAGGTTTAGATTCGATGATATAAACTGATCCAGTGCAATGGATTTCACTGCTTTTAAATACATTTGATAAATACGTTTTTCATTAAAAGTTTTTAATTGAATAAAGTTCCTCTATCATTTATACATTAATGAGAAGTCCGCTTTGAAGTAGTGTTTCTAGTATTTATGATTTTTTTTTTTCTCTAAAACTGTCTTCATAAGTCTTCATATTTCAATAACTGATATTATAAATGCTTTACATATGAATACCCGTGAATACAAATGAGCCCAGACTGAAATGACAGAACAGGGCATAATCTTCATGACCTGTCTGGACACAGCAAGGAAAAAAAATAACAGGAAGTAATTTGTATTCCATCTTAATACGTGCTATATGCTCTTAGCCTCCGGCTGCTCAAATAGGAAGTCAGAGAGCACAAGAAACAAAAAACACCATTTAAAATCCATCTTTTATTCACCGTTCAACCAAGCGGCAGTTTCCTCCACAATAAAACAATAGGGGTTCAACACATCATTCAGGGATGTGCAGAGACGGTCTTAAATCTCCGCCAAAATTTTCCAATTATACCATAGATATGGAAATCTACTTTTATACTTTTATTTCCTCCTATTTAGCATAATGAAATGTTGATACAGCTCCAACCCACCTCTTAGGTTTTTATACATCAAAAACCTTGTTTGCGATAAACTATGTTTGCTTATGCTTTGTATTTGTTCTTATGGTCTGAGATCGAATGGACAAAAAATACAAGCAGACATTGACAAACTCTGACCTGGAAAAAAAAAAAACCTACCCTGTGGAGACAAACACAGGGACGATAGAAATAGAAAGAACATGCTGTTTACTTCTCTCCTGATAACAAGCTTTTGGAAGCCTGTGATACATCTGACACATCTTATACATACTGTATGTAATTCTCATCCTCTTTCACAATCCCTGATGGCTTTATTAACACTAATATACAGAGAACTAGAATTAGGACAGAACAGAAAGTGCAGAACGAGCATTCAAAAACATCTAACGTAAGAGACTCTGATGTTGCTATTACATAAAAGCTTCACTGTTGTTAAAGCAAGTTTGCAGTGTTTGTATGTGTGTTTGTGTGTGTTTGCTATTTTCTGAAGGTTTCTAAAAAGTATTATTCAGAGTTTTGGGGTTTGCATGGAATTGTTCAGTTCAGAAAGAAGCATTTTATTGTACAAGTATACATTAATGACATTTTCAGTGTTCTAAAATATGAATCTGTACTATATTCATCAAGGAATCTTAAAAAAAAAAGATATTGTAAATATTTTTAATAATCAAATTGACATTGATAATAATAAAACATGTTTCTTGAGCAGCAAATCAGAAAATATTAGAGTGATTTTTGCTTTAAAATTACAGGAATAAATTACATATTAAATTTTTTTATGAAATGTTGTTTTAAATGTAAACTTTGTAGAACTTTTCAGAATATTACAGTTTATACTGTATTTAAAACAAATACATTGCTTTTGTACCTTCAACAATAAAAAGGCCTGGGAATACCATGGAAAAACATTTTATTTTTCAAAGACTGCTTTTCTTAGGGGACTTTGAGCTCTTGGAAAGCTCAGTTGTCTTTCAAACTATGAACCAAAGTTCCTTAAGAGAAACAAAAACAGAATAATAAACATAATTAATGTCGGAATTTGGTCTTGGAAGATCCTGATGAGCTATTGTTGAGATCTCTCCTTAAACGCCTGAGATCATGAGTCTCTAGAGTCACCCTTTGCCTGTCGCTGAATCTAAAAGAAACTTCTGAGAAATTAAAGAGACTTACTGTATTCTCTTCTCAGTACGTTTAGAGCTAGTTCCTCAGCTGTGTTCTTTGTCAGTAGAAAGAACTTTGCTGTAACTAACAACATTGGACATATGGCATAAATGTGAGTCTACTACACTGGTGTGCTTGTTCTTTGCTAAAAGGGAAAATAATGAAATAATGTATCAAATCAAATAGCTTTTGAATAGGAAGGCGAGTGTAGAATAAGAAACTGTACAGAAGCGTCTAGTTGAAGGCCTTTCTCAAAGCGTGTCACTGTTCTTTGGAATATTTGGCATCTATGTGGCCTAAAGGCATTAGAAATTCATGAGATGCATTGACTGTGTTCAGGATATTGACAGACAAAATAAATGTGCAACACATGATACCGATCGGGGAATTTGTGCGTGTTTGTTTAGCGTCTGCTATCTTCAAAGTGCATAGAGTATCAAGGAGAAACTTGATTAGGCTTAAGTTCTAGCTAATAAGCTTTAATGGTTGTAATAAATTGATGTGATATAGGCTGCTTTCTTTTTCACCTCTCTTCAAAACTTCAGAAATAGATTACTGCAAAGATTTGGAGAGTTCTAGAGAAGATGCAGAATTTTGTCACGGCTTGTGTGGTACAAATGAGCATTTGTGTTTTATGTGTGTGTGTAAACGGACTTCTTTTGTTTTTGTTTCCAGTTTCTGTTACACTGACTTGCCACACTTGACAATGACAACAATATTGAGAACATTTAAATGTTTCTTACAAACAACATTATGGAATATTCTGCATTAACAATTATTAAACAGAAGAAAAGTAAACGTCCTACTACTTATCTAAGCTGAGGGATATTCTTTTTTTTTCTTTTGTTAGTAATAACCATTAAACAAAAAAGTAAACTTTGTCTTCCTACCTCAGCATTTTTAAGGTGATGCTTAATGTTTCACGTTTTGTTTTGTTTTTTCCCTCTATATAAAACCGCTTTTTATATTCCAATATGTTGTAATTTCTTAAACTTGAGAACTACCTATAAACTGATCAGCTCCTGTGCCGCTTGAACTGAGGTTTTACAGCGATTTGTCATGGCACATTAAAGATCCACAAAACAATATTCATTGTTAGAATTTCTCACAAAAACAAAGCTAAACTAAAAGCTAAGACTTTTTGTCGGACATAGCAACAGTATCTAAGGGGGACAAGTCATTGTGAAGGGTAAATTATATTACATTTAAATAATTATATTTTTCCTATATATATTTGTATAAAAATATACACAGTGTAAATTATTATTATTATTATTTTTTTTTAATCAAAAATTATTGGAGAAGGATTTACAAGAAAATGCTTTTTCAATATTTCTAAAATTGTGAAATTTACTATTTAGTCTTTAGTCGGATACTGATACAATATAATCAGTTTGTTTTAAAATGTATTTCATACAATTTCTGTATTTTCTTTCATTCCGCGCTATTACTATTCGAATCTATTTAAATATGTTTAAATATTTTGACAGATTACAAATTTCGGTGTGAAGTGTATATTTAACTACAGACGTATTATATGATATTAATGAAAAATACAACATTGTATGTTCAGTTGTCACACTTCTGTTTTAGTGCAAAAGTAAACACCACACACACGTACATCTATTGTCATCTTCATGCATAATACAGCATGTTTAACTGTTTTTTTTAACTGTTTCCTTCAATTTTTTTCACAAATGCAAAAGAAAAACTTTTCAGTTTTTAGTGCAGTACTATGTACTCTTTCAAGGTACTTTTAGCTGTTTCCACTTGGTTTTCTTGTGTTTCCTTTTCCTTTATTCACATTGTTTGTTTTGTCCTTCGGTTTTGTTCTGTGTTATCTTTGTTGTGGCGTTATCTTCTTTATATTCATTATTAAATAAAGTGCTGTAGTGCGTTTAGATCAGATTCACCTCATCTTCCTCACTTACCATGACAATATTGCCAAGAGTACTTAAGTTTGTGCTTGAAGAAATATGAATTTGCCCATAGTTGTGATTGCACAATGTGAAGGAAACAGTAGCTTTGCATTGTGATCACACAACTAAAATTAGTTTAACAGTTACATGACCTTATCAGCTGAACCACATCCATGATTAAACACTCATCAAGAAACACAAACACTCATCTCTCAAGCGCAGAAACCTCGTGTGCCTTCACTCAAATCTCTTTACCCTTCAGATGGAATCAGAGCAATTAGCTTTGCTTGGTCCTTGCTTTTTTTCAGTCTTATCTTTCAAGCAATTATCTCCATTTCCCCAAAGAAGGAAAGCATCACTTAAGGTTTCACATGTGTCATTGAATTTTTATTATGAGTCACACATGCATACATGAATCCTATAGATATATATATTTATATACACACACACACGCAGCGTGTCTTCTTGATTAACGCCTTGCTACATCTTCCTGTCTTAATTATGTCTCTCTTTTTTTACATCGAGCTCCTGTCAGCTAATAGGAAACATTTTTACCTCTGTGGAAGACAGGGGGTAAAAAAGAAAAAAATAAAACCCAGACATTTGAGAAATGGAGACAAGTAACTAACAGCGTAACCTTACGTCTAGGCATCAATCAGATGAAATTAGAAAGGGAATATGTTGTCTGTTTTAAAGCCATGAGATATGACTTCTGCCCAGTAGGTGTTACCACGGAGACTGCTTCCAGTCATCCATCAAGCAGTGAATCCTTGAGGATTATGGGATATTACCTGATGGGCGATGCACGGCAACTTAGCAAAGCTCCAATTGTCAAGGACAGCGTGATGTGAGAGCTAAATGATGGTGTTCTTCCAGGATCTGTGACTGATGCACTTCTTTGCATTGCTCAATTTAAATGCAAAAATAAATAAATAAATACAAATCTATCCATCTATACAGTAGGCAACATCTGAAGTGGTTCAAAAAAAGTTAATCAAATTTGTCCTAAGAAAAGAACGCATTTTAATTTTAGGTTTCAAGTTTTTTAACTTTTTTGATCCACTTCAATTGTTGACTACTGTATATTTGTGTGTGTGTATATATATATATATATATATATATATATATATATTCTACAATATTGGAATTCTATTAAGATTGATCTCAATATTTTGAAAAATAAATAAATAATATACAAAAAATAAACTGTCCTCATTGTCACCAATCAACGTCTTAAAAAAAAACCAACAAAAAGTGGAAAAAAAGAGACTGAAATTGCCCATGTGGAAGGAACAAATGTAAAACACAATGACTCAACTCTTTCACATGAGGTTAGACTTCCTAAAAATTCTTCTCTCCTCAGAGCAAATGTACGAAAACAGGTTCACCGTGTTTGGTCTGCAGTGATTCAGTCTGACATGCACAGAGAGCCCTTGTGAGGTCCGTACCCATGAGTCACTGCTTCAGCTCCAATGCACTGAACTTTACCCCTCGGACTCACCGCAGACGCAGAGAACATTACATGAGAAGAAAGGTGAACAACTAATCCAATAGGTACTGTGGTTTGATGACTAAGAAACTATTTATATAAGTACTCTAAGCATCTCATTTGCATACATGTATACATATTTGCATACAACTATACACCAATATGTACCGTGACTTTGATTTAATATTACTCCTACCATGAACTGAGGTATCATTTCTATGGCCATCCATATCAAATCTACATGTGCAGCCTGTTCAAGCAAACAGCCGTCAATTAAACTTTAAACGTTGTGATAAAGATCCCTACAAAGTAATGAAAAAGAGAGAGAAAGAAATCACTGTGAAAACCAAGACTCATAAAACAACTTACAAAAGGGCTTCTAATCCATTTAGAATACAATGTTCCTTTGGGTGATTTCGTTAAAACCAATTAGCACTGTAAAGGTCAAAGGCTTATGTGGTAAAAAAATACATCAAAGTAGATTGGTCCTTAGTTTAAATTTGACCAACAGAGCTAATGCTTTGCAATTCAATTGTGCATGTTAATAAGAACACTTGAATTTGAGAGGAAGGATGAAATGAGTGCAGAGAGGCAAGAGGATGAGAGCGAGCAAGTGAGCGAGAGAGAGAGAGAGAGAGAGAGAGTTCAGTGAGGACGCACTACGGCGCTGGCCTTTTTCTGTAGCTCTCAAGTGCTCAAATTATCAGGTGGCTGTTTACCACAAGAACACTCATGCGCTTGTGTGGGAGCCGAAAAAAACAAAAACAAAAGCCATCATACAGGAGACCAACCTCTCTGTATATTTTAACCGAACATTCAACATGGTCCACCTGGCAGATTTACAAATGACCATAATCATCTATCAGATGTTTTTTTTTTATCTAAAGAGCCTTGCAATGCTGTAATTGAAGGGTCGGTCCACCTGGAGTCACGGGGTTAAGTGCTTTGTGCAAAGAAACAGCAGCAATTGGGTGGTAGATGACATTAACACTCAAGTTAGAGGTTTTATTCTTTTATGTCACAAGTACACAGACAGGATCGAAAGCAGGTGCACAGTTCATGTCTAGCTGTCACGTTTTTTAAATTGTTATTATTTAAAGTATTCTCTTGTCTGATTTGCAAAATGGAGGATTCTGCAGTATGATTGGTCAGATCGCCTGTCAATCAAGCTCCCTGTCAAGGATCAGTAAAAGGCATTAAGTAGCACTGTATAAATACTGATAGAGGCTAATTACACGTAAGTGTAAATAGCAATTAACTGCTTAAATGAAAATAGCATATTTTTGTGATAGATGGTATTTACACTTAGTACAAATAGCAATGGATTCTATTTACACAAAGTAAAACTAGTAGGGCTGCCCTCGACTAAGGATTGTTCTGGTTGACTAGTCGTTCATTTTAACCATTAGTCAACTAATCACACTTTTATTAACAAACCGTTTAAATCATTATAATGAGCCTTTATTTGTCCACAAAGCCTAATAAGCACTCAAGCACACATAAAGTTTGCCACAGCGCACTGCAGAAGTAATGATTATGAATGTGTAAAAACAGTAAGGAGGCTGCATTAACATTTTAATAATTCACTTATAAACAAATGCTTTTTTTATTCTCGGTTGAGATGAAGTCAATGACACTGACTCGTCATCCTCGCACTAGTGATGCGCGTGTATACATGTGTTACACAGATTACATAATCTGAGAATATTTGTTTTCCATTTGAATTGGTTCATTTGAAAGTAGACATACACTCTCTATAGATATATACCTTATTGGAACAATAATTTATTTATTATTTTCAACTTTTTGATTATTTACTTAATTTTTATTGAAAGTAAATAACTTTTCGAAGTGATATGAGATTTGATAAGGGAGGAGGGAGTTCGGCAGAAGGTGGATTTAAACTCGGATCAGTCGCACAAAAAAGACTACAATACACACTTTTTAACATCTACATCACTGGAATTTATAATTAGCAGACATGTTTTGTAATGCTGACTAGACCAATCACACATTGGTGGGCGAAGTTTGTGTAAATGGCCTCTGCCAACATTTATCGTTAATATTATGTGTTATGTGCCAACGTTTAGCACTTAGTGTAAATATTCGAAGTATTTCCACTTTGACATTTCCAAAACACTGTACTTTTGCTCATCGTTTACTGTACATTTCAGTCACAAGGATTGAGTGATCCGCAATAAAATATTACATTACTACAGCACAAAAAATAGCAAAACTTTAATATTTCTAGGTTGCACATCACATGTCTCTACAAATTAAGAGAATTAGCAGTGTTTAACATAATGAGAAGGACTCTGGGCTTCTGCTTTGATTTCTGGGCACTGGCGATACAGAGCTGTTGAAGACAGAGAGAGAGAGAGAGAGCAGATGAGGGTTTACACAAAAGGGTTTTAACTTTTGTCTCACACTAAGGGCCTGCTGCCCATACTCAAGGCAGTCAAATAGTGTTTGATTCGCTCAACTTGCTCGAGAGGTGGCCAGGGAGAAGCAGATGCACCCTGGGAAAAGGGAAGTGGGCGTACAAGGGAGAGGAAACACTGCTCTGTGCATGTTTTTGCAGTTTATTTTACCTTTTTTCTGCAAGGGGACGTCAACAGGCTTGTAGGTTTGTGAATACAATAGATCTGCACTAAAGCAAGTTTCTACATCTTTTTATTTTGCTCCAAGGCAAGGCTCAAAGCAGCCATGTCAGGGTTTTTTTCGTACAGAATATTTGAGCAAATAAACGCCTTCAGTGCTGTTGATCATATCTAAAGTGACAGCTTGGGATTCAAACACTTTGCGAGTTAACATAGTTCATCTGACCTTGACATTTTCTGTTTACTTTTTGCGTACACTCGCATCCCGATGCATTTAAAAAGATGTTTTCTTATGCACAAAATGGATGCCTGATGGTTGTCAGCCAGTCTTAAAGAGCAAAAACTGATTTTTGTGGGGGGCCTTGTTGCCATGGTAACATGCTCCTTAAAGAACTGAAGTGGGAAAGAAGTGGAGTCAGCGATGCATATTACGTATAAATCTGTGTTGTTGATATATATGGCAGATAATGGGAATCAATGGCAGCCATTAGTGTGATTGAAGTGTTTAATTACTTTGTTTGATTAAAAGTAAAGACGTGCATAAGTATCGGGACCACTTTAGGGTAAAGATGTTTGAAAAGATGAAACCCTGACACTAGATGTATGACTTCATCATTATCATGCTCCAAAGGCTCTGATGGAAATAGATTTCAAAGTAAATAACATTTGAAGAATTAAAAGTAAACATTATTTTTCAATAAAGTGTTTATTTGCCACATGTGATCAGTGGTGAGGAGTAACTAAACTACATTTTTCATTAGCATAACTGTGCTTTGTCCAAACTTTCATATCCAAAATGTTTTATATTACATTAAAGGTATATATTTTATATGGAAATCAAACACATAGCCTAAGCTTTCTCATTTGTTGTTTTTTGTTTGTTTGTTTTGTCTTTGGGTTTCTTTTGCTTTGCTTTGCTCTTAGCTGTCCTCCAACAAAAAACGACTCTATAGGTCATTTGTGCAAGTACCTTATTACGATCTACGTTTTAAAGGTAAGCGCCCTCTAGCAGGCGTAAAAATAATGACAGTGTTGTATTGCGTCTGTCGTCATGAAATGATGTATGACTGTGATTACCATTCAAAATGCGTGTTTTGTTTAAATGCAAAAGTAAACATTTAATAAATGCATTTAGATCAGGTTTACATTTTGCTCCTCACTAGATTTCCACTTACAATATTACAAGACTAGATATATATCTAGCTACACTGACAGATGGGATGAAGTCCATATTTTAAAAATCTACTTAATTAAAATTTCTGCAGATAAGCCCTCCCTGTTTCCTTCTAATGAGCATTCATCACAGTTGCATTGATTTTAATTATGAATACCCTGAGCTACGTGTAGTTCCTCTATCGGTTGTGACACCTTTTGTGGTGATCTAAGAACATCTGTGTGGTTTCTCTTAAATTTAATGAAAACAGGATCTGAGCAATGAGAACAGCAACCTACTGAACACCTTTTTTCCCAGAATGTCATGTGACGACTTGTGGCACTGAACTGCAGTAGCTTAATTAGACAGTGATAGGAGCCCTCCAGTCAAACTGTCACAGGGCAGCAAACTCAGATTATTTTTGTTTTACTATGGCCTGTTGCTCTGATTAGCACCTAATTAACAGTTAACGTGCTAATTAATAACTGTGTGGAGGTAATCCTTATGTAGTGGTGGATGTGGTTTCTGTTTTGCCCTGAAAGACACTGCTGGAAAACATGCTTCATGTGTCACTAGCATACTTACTGGGATAAAGTTATATATATATACATATACATTAGCTGGTCCCTTTAACGTTTCTTTACATTTAAATTATTACATTTATAATGTAAAGTATAACTTTTTCATTACTTGAGCATGTATTTTACTTCAGAGCTGACATATTAAAGTCAGGATAATTATAGATTAGATTTGTTTTTTTTTGTTTGTTTGTTTTTTTCTATGTCAATGTTTTTTTTATTTTATTTCATTTTTATTTGTCTTCATTATTAATCAATTAATCAATTAATTTATTTTTCAAAACACTAACTTGTGGTGATTTTTATAAATTAAAAGAGAGAGAGAGAGAGAGAGAGAGAAATAAAATAAAAACATATTTGAGGGTCTTGGAATCAGGTTTGGTTCCTGGAGGGTCTTGTTTCTTTTCCAACTGTGTTCTCTATAATTGCAGTCTATAAAAATATTCTTCCTGGAGATATCTTGACTCATTTAAAATAGATCCCAGTATCTATGTTTCATTTTAAGGTTGTGTGAAATGACACAAGCTGGCAAGAATTTGATTCCTCACTGAGTTATGAGGCAGTAAATGCCATAAATTACACTGAGAGATAGACAGATTATGTGTCTGTGAGAGAGAGACAGCATAGTGTATTCCATGTTCATTTTAATGAGAAATCTTCCTCATATTGTGTTAACAGCTATACTGACATAACTATACTATGTTATGAATAGCAATCTAACATCACTGCATGTCATATGTCACTATATGGATTTTTCTCTCGCCAAATAATTGAGTTATATGGCATCACTCTGCTTCTACATCTAATCATTGACATGTTTGTTCTATATGTTATAATGCCAATACCCTGAGGCTGAACCATCTCTCCTTTTGGATATTTGAGAACACTAAAAGAGGAATTCACTAAGAATGAATTGGGCCCACATATAGCGTCATTTATTTCCATGCAATGTTTTTGTTGCTTCAGCGCCTGTTAAGGAATTATGCAAATCAGGTAACGACAAAAACACGCCTCAAAAAAATTAGAGCTGAATGAAATTTGCACAGTGCAATTCCCTGTCTTGGTTGTGGAGGATGTAGCAGACTAGCGGTGGCATACTTCACTGGGATTGCATAGAATATCTTAACCAGTGTGATCCAGTCAAATGAATCTTTTAATTATGACTCAATCTGGCCCATGTAGATATTTTGCATGTACTGTAGCAAGCAGGGGCTTTGAATTTCAGAATTAAATTGAGAAATTATTGTTCCCATTTTCTTTCCCAATTTAGTTACTAAATTTGAATTGAGGTAGCAAACAGGATTCAGAATTGCGGTTCAGATTTCAACGTAAAGAAGTAGAATTGAAATTCAGAACAACCCTACAGGATGGACAGTAATTGATAGAGAGATAGAGATGGATATAAATAAATCATGGACGGCTAGGCAGATGGATAGATGAGATAGACAATGGGTGGATGAATGGATAGATACATATACGGATAGATGGATAGATGATTGATATAACATAGAGGGATAGAAATAGATTAAGGATTGATAGATAGATGATTGATAGAATATAGTGAGGTAGATATAGATAAAGGATGGGTGGATGGATGGATGGACGGATGGACGGATGGATGGATGGTAGAGAAGTAGATGATAGATAGATAGATACATGTAGATAAATAAATAGAGACAAATGATGGATGGATGGTTGGATGACTGATAGAGAAAGAGATGGGTGTAAATAAATGGGACGGATGGACGGATAGATGTATAGACGGATGGATGGTAGAGAGATAGGTTGGTACTGTAGATAGATAGATTGAATGGATGGGAAGAAGTATGGATGGACAGTTAGATGATTGATAGGGAAATAGAGGGATAAATATAGATAAAGAATGGATGGATGGTTGATAGAGAGATAGAGAGATAGATATAGAGGTTGAACTCTACACTTACACGACATCACTGTTAGCTGGCTTACATCACTTCAGAGTTTTTACTGGTGAAGCGAATGCAACCAGGAAAATGGCCCTAAGGGAAAACTTATTTGTCGGGGGACCGCCCTGGTGGCTAATTCCTGTAACCAAGTTCCTATTTGGCTTCCTACAAGGTGCGCAAGCCCCTGTGGATAGTTAAATCAACCACTGCTGTTTTCTGAAGGTCTGATTTTCTGTTTGTGGGCCATAGTGTGCACATGTCCTCTACCCCTGTTGCAACATCTAAATCAAACATGTTGACGCATCAAGGCTAATTCTTTGCGCTAATCCATAGGGAGCAATTCAGTCCCCACCTGCAATGCTATTTTGACATGATGTGGCACAGAATCATTTAATCTGTCTTCTGCCGCAGAGGAAGACGCAATCTGTTCAATGTCCGTTATATCTCGGTGAACATTGTAAAAGTGTCAGCCAAAAGGCAGTGATGACATTTTCAAACATTTGTCTGTCAGCCATCATTAACTGCAGGTGCATTTGTTAAAAACCTCTTGTGTTGATGAGTTAATCGTAAAAATTGCATCTTGGCTGAGCTTTTCGACTTCACGGGCTGATTTAATTCAACAGATTCATAAACAGGTCTCACACTCTTCTGCTTAAAATGCAATGCTTAATTTATGGTCACACGGGTCAGCATGTAATTGACCCTGCAGTAGCTTCCGGCTAACAGGAGATAAAAGAATTCAAGACGCTTCAAAAGAAATGGAGAGAGAGTTTGAGAGAAACAGAGGCGTTTTTTAAAGAAGCCATTAGTCCCTTCATTAGTGGTGGGGCAAACCGTGCCACTTCAAAATGAAGTTTGACACTTTAAATTGGTCTTTGTGGACATGGAACATTTAGTTATGCTAATAATATTTCTGTTTGTCGCGGTTGCTTTAATTAAAGTCCAATGATGATAAACTAAGTCATGGATAATTGACATTTCTTTGATTAATTGCAGGTCAATTGGGGTTTTGTGGAGAGCAGCATCACGGAATGAGTAGTGTCTACTTGCATCGTCTTCTTACTAGTACACATGGTAACCATGTGACAGCTTAAATGAATTAACTAGTGGGTGAGCTTCTTGAATGGGACTCCGAGCCTGAACGATTGAAACCAACAGACTGGAAGCTAAATGGATTATGGTTGTTTCACAAACGTAAATCTAATGAAATGCTCAGAAACGATTTATCAGTGACTGAACATGGCTTGTGAGAGTTTCTTTCTCTGCAGAGGCTCATGACTAGGGCTGTAAGATTTGGCTGAAAATATCTTGCAGTATATGTAATTAATGTAAATACTGTATGGTTTCCTAATTTCTAATAATTTGAATATGACCCAATTTGCGTAGGTGTGTTTGGGTATTTTGACTGCTGAAAATATAACATTTAACAATGCTCAAATTAACAAATTGACTTGAATAAAGATTTGTTCATTTTGAAGAAAGAGATCAAGCGAGAGAGTCAGTAAAATGATCCAGTTTGAAAACCCAAGCAATCTTAAACATACTACGAATTATGACATGAAATACGTCATAAACTATGAACTTGACTATAAACAATGACCTGATACATGGAACAGTGTAACATACATTAATACACAACAAACATGACAAACAGGGCTAATGCTGCATTCCAATTACCTCAAAAGTAATGACGTCATACCCAAGTGGACCTTGTTCTAGTAGAGAAGTCAGAAATCCAAGATGAACACTTCCATTGTTAGAAATGCCAGTTTATAAAAAATTGCATAAAAGCTGTATTTTGCAAAGATAATGCCAAAGTTTCATGTCTACAAAATAGAGTTTGGAAAGTACTGTATGCAACACTGCATTTATTGAGACGCAGAAAAACATAAGTGCTAATAAAATATATATTACTACTGTTTGTCTTCTGTTAAAATACAGAGCAGCCATATTGGATTATGAAGCTGAGTTGTTATGATTCCTCGTAGTCTAGGGTCACCATACGTGCCATTTTTCCAGGACGTGTCCTGGCCAAGATTTCTATATTGCTTTGATTCAAAGTACCTTCAGGGTGTCTTTAAAACATCAGTCTGCGCAGACAAAGCCAAAACCTAGATATTTTAGGCAATATAGAAATCCTTGACACGTCCTGGGAAAATGGCACGTATGTTCACTCTATCATAGTCGGTACTTTTAATTTTCCTACCGGGAACTCAAAATTTTCAACTTACAAATACAAATGGAATGCGGCAGTAATTATACGACTATATTGGTAAATCTCATGGCAAAAACAACCAATGACAAAAGAGAAATGCTAAATAAGATAACAAGACAAATGAACATGAACCAGTGAGAGAACAGAATTAGTAACAAGATAAACAAAAATAAACAAGTTCTGTTTTTACTTCAGTTTTGTTTTGCAGTGGTTTATTGTATAGACTATTATGCTGAGCACCAGTCATCAGAGGTAGATCTGTGCTTTATTTGTCAGCAAAAGTTCTGCTGATCAACTGGAAAATACAATGCAGAATGGCATCAAGAGGTTGGAGCCTCCACATTGTGTTTGTGTAAAATGCCACTGCAGCTGAGTCCTCTGTGCTTTCACACAATACAGAATAGAAGCCTTTAGGGACAAGAAATCTCTCTGTGTCTCTCTCACACCCCTATATTCAATTTGTTTTCTTTCTTTCTTTCTTGTGTGAAGAATTCTTACATTATATAGCTAATGGCAATGTTTTTTTTTTTTTTTGCTTTTGGCTGTGTGGCGTTCATCCACTCCAAATACTTCTGGGAGTTTCATTGCAATCAAATTTTAAAGAATAATTAATAAAAAATTAATTATTAGAAAAGATAAATATAGTATAGTAAGCATAGTACTTGTAAAAAGAGAAAAAAGTGAATATCTTATCTTCTCATGGTGCAGTGTCTGCATATCTTCAGCTCTCTCCAAGATTTTTGATGTTTCTCTCTCAATTTCTAGATCAAGTCCATAGTTTCTGAGGATATTTCTCTTGTTAAATTGTTAAAAGTTAATCTATATTAAAATGGCCTTGGGGTCTCTGATCAGTGCGTGAGAGTTAAAAGGGAGTGAAAAGGTTCAGAGGTTGTGCTTCTTTTCTAACTAACTCGGGCAAGTCGCCAAATTTCTTTCCATAATTTGTTTCTCTTCTTATTTAGACAACTTGCAACTCTGTGGTGGAATGATCATTCTTGGTTTGAACGATCCGTTGTCCATATTTAGAGTGAAGGTCATTAGCCTAGACTCAGTCACAGATATCAGAGTCCATCTGCAAAGCTGGCTTTGGCTTTTGCTGAAGCCACTTCATTATGCAGTAGAATCATTTTATGAAGAAAAGGGGTTTAAACAGAGTGTAAGCTATGTTTTCCCCTCTCTCATACATTTCTTTATCACGTCTCATGACTTTTATCTTCTGAAACAGACACAGAGTAGCCGGTACTACCAACATGACTCAAAGTGACAGCTTGTTTGTCGCCCTGCTTCAGGGAAGAGGCCTGTTTTACACTAGGCAAAGCTATCAAAGGAAAATGAAAATGAATATGCAAATGAAACCCATCATCTCCAACCTACCTAGACCTGTACAGGAAACACAGCAGCATCTGACAGAAGGAAATGGCCGTAATTATGTAAAACGTCAACGTGAGGGACCATGTGCTGCAACAGTGACTTATAATCATGGCTGCCCTCTGTCAGTTGCTGTCTTCCACCTTGCGTTTGTGAAGCAAATGTATGCACTGAGCCCTTTATTAATTATATGACTGCCTGTCACCTAATGTGATGCTGCCCACGTATGTTTTATTTGGTTTTAAAGTTAATTAAGTCATGGTGGAAGTCAATTTTCCTTTTTTCAATTCAGAGATTTGTTTATTAGAGCACTAATTTGTCTATCCACCTTTTTCCTCAACGCAGAAGTAAGCCTACTGGTGAGGTTTCCGGTTCGTTAGACGCTATAGGTAAATAAAGAGGAGAATAACAGCGTGCAGTAAACGTTAAAACCATTTACAAAACAGTGTGTTCATAATTAAGATAACACATGAAAATAACACGATCAGACACACCAGTTTTCAGTATCAAGCAGCAAAGAATAGCTGGACGTGGATGAGACTGGAAGCTATACCCATAGAATTTACAAAAGTCCATTTTTACGTCAGGAAAAATGTGTATAATTTAGTATGTTGCTTTGGCTGATTATAGATGGGACAACTTTTTGAGCAATTTTGCCAGCCAACTTTTTTGCTTGGGCAATGTCGCATTGAGAATGAGTAATATACGTTTGATCAGTTGTAGGCCCTGTGCTTTACTTCACTTCATTTGCGCTCTAAATAAATTAACACGATTTCAATTACATCTCGCACACTTTAATGCGCTTTGAATGGAATGTATAAGTTTTCTTCGAACTGGAATCATGCCGGAATATCAAGTGATGTCCACTTCACAGGGCACATATGTTCGAATAGAACTGTGTTCTATATTCGAATAGAACAAAATGTGCAGAGCACTGGGGTGTGAGGACTGGAATTGAGAATCGCTGATTTAAACCTTTAAACGTTAGCATATTGCCCACCCATTTTTTGTGCACACAGACATGGGAAAAATGCTAATTCCTTCTTTACCACTAGGTGCTCCTTTTGGAGCGTTAAAAGCGTACAAACACTGCTTTAAATTGAATCGACCAATCACCGCAGAATTATTGTCGTGAAAAGGAGGGGTTTGGAAAATTTAATTGTTGAACGAATCATTTGGGAGTCGTTGAGCAAAAAAGTTAAAATAAATGCATATTATAAGAAATTTAAAGTGTTTTTTGACCTTGTATGCATGACAATTTATTGTTGGGGACTCACAAAACCAAAATATGAACCTTTCGTAACCCTTAATGTTTAGCAAAGTTGCCCAGCAAAATTGCTGTAAAAGTTGTCCCGTGTATCACCAGCCTGTGTTTGGTTTCTTGGTTGAAAATCTTCACCAAAAATGCTCAATAAGAAGAACTGTGCCACTTTTTGCTTCCTGTTGTCATCTAGTGGAGAAATGTCTGGAGAATATCTGCTGTCAACTGATTTTAGAAGATTCTATAAAAAAGAAAAAAAATAACAAAAGTTATTTTGAAAAATTGCAACCACTGACTATAGTAAATATATTTTCTTTTGTGAGTGAACTATCCCTTTAAAGGAAAGGTGTACCGAATCAGTGGGTAAACCATTAAAACAATTTGCACATATTTTATCTTATTAAAATTTAATCAGTGTAGAATGAAATGTATTAAAACAAAATACGAATAAAACATACAAATATATTTAATTTATTATATATATATATAAAAGTATAAAAAATAAAATCTATAAGTAAAACATAAGCATAAATTAAAATAAAATGTGTACTAAACGTGTTTTTTTTCCTAAAACGAAATCATAAAGTGTTTGAAAATCAAAAATCAAATGTTTGGACACAGTAAGTATTTTTAACATTAACATTATTATAACTGCAACAACAATACAATAAAAAAAAAGTTCAACAATATAAGAATATATTTTCAAACGGAGGAATGAGGAATCAAAGAAATCAAAATCACTTACAGATCTTTTTTTTTTTCTTTCCACCAGTTGATGAACGATAAAATCATTGATGGCCGATCAAGAGTCCATACAGGACGGAATCACTTGAATCACTTGCTTATAAAACCTGTTGGTGTGGTTGCTGATGTTATCATTATAGTTATCTTTACAGTTATCATTGTTGGTGTGAACGGATCTTTTCACTTAGATAAGCCCATGCAGCTGTAAATGAATGTGTAATTGCTTGATTAAGAGGGTGACACATCTAAACCCACTTCTTTATGGTGCCACCATAAAGTAAAGAAAAACGCAAAGAATTTTTTTTTTAAGCCTTTATCATCTTCGGTTGTGTGTGCAGTGAAATGCAGAGGCGTTTGATGGGGTCGGAGCGGTGAACGTGTGATGCTCGTGCATGCATGAGTGTTTGACGTTCTGGATGGCTAGTTCAGCAGCTCCTGCTGTCTTCTCACTGACCCTCAGGCTAAAAGCTCTCACAGATCATAGAGCCCAAGGTCAGGGTTGAAAACTATCAAGCTCAATCCCACCCGGCTTAAAGCCTCGGAGGCCGATTGAGTCCTGCTTGTTGACACAAAAGACAAGTAAACACAACATCATGGGGGTCGGGAAGACAAACAATTGAAGGGCTTTGGGAAAAATGAGCATAGCTATATCCACCAGCCCTTAGGCAGCCCTGAAGTTTCTAAATAGAGCTTTAAAGAAGTTTTCTGAGGAGTAGATATCAAAATTACTGGCATTTTGGCATTAGGTTAAAACTAAATTAAAATAAAATACCCAACTTGGCAATGCATTGATGTAAACATGGTAAGTTTATCTTCTGTGAATGTAAACAGACAGTACAAACATTCTTTGTATTGCCTCAGTAGCTTTGCATGCAGTGTGAACAAGTGTAATCTAATTTACCTTCCGTTGTTTAATATTGCTAACATTTTTATTTATTTATTTTGCTAAAGTATTCAAATTTATCTTTATTTTGTGAAGTAATAAATGTTTATTTAGACAAACTATACATAATTTGAAAGGTCAAAGTCATATATATATATATATATATATATATATATTTGGCTCTAAAAAGAAACTGTCTGCAATGAATATGAATGCCATTGAAAAGAATAAGAGTAATAAATAAGTCAGTGCATATAGATTTATTTGATTTTTGGTTTTCTTTCCACAGGTGATTCTGATTCTTACCAAGCTGTATGACTTTCACCTTGGCAGTGTAACGGAAAGCACTTTATGGAGGTGAGCTAAAAGCTACCATCTCTTCCTCTCTCTCCCACTTCTCTCCTTCCATCTGAACTCTTTTCCCATTCTCCATTACTCTTTCTATCCAAGGTGAAATTTTTGTGAACTATGGCGAGTTGTGTTATGTGATTTTGACTGGAACGAGGATCAGTAGTGTTCATTTGAGTAACTATTCTATCTCAAGCAAGAACAGTGTTAATCGCATATTCACAACTTTAGTTCTTCGCGGTTTTGTGGACAACATATTTATTTATGGCATTAATTTATACTATCCATTGGAAAGTAGCTAGTATATTCTTCCACTGATGTCACATGGACGTTTTTACCATTTTTTTTTTGCTATGTTTCTGGACCTAGGATCATTTCAGTTGTATTACTGTCTATGGAGGGTCAGGTGACTCTCTGATATCATCAAAAATATCTTAATTTGTGTTCTGAAGATGAACAAAGGTCTTATGGGTTTTGAACGACATGAGGGTGAGTAATTAATGACAAAGTTTTCACTTTTGCCTTGACTAACCCTTAATTTCTCCACATTTAGAGCAGAAAAAGACTTTGACACTGCTGCAAACCATAGAAGTCCTCTGCAATCTAAATTCAATTTATTTTGTCATCCCTTTGTGATCTTTATTGGCTCTGTTAGATTCTCGTTTACTGGTGTTTTTGGACACTTTGTGCAATTGCGAGTGATAGGAGCAGCCTTATCCTTCACACGGTCAACTGAACACTTCAATTTGGACAGAGAGCAGCCGCGTATTGAGATGCTTAAGTCTGACGATTTGTGATGACGTCTGATTTGAGATGACAAGCGCAGTGCTCTTTTCATCAGTTGCTGTAGGATAGAAGGGTTTCAAGGTTAATGGGTTTTCTGAGAATACACTCAATGATTTTCCTAGTAAAGGATGTGTCTAATTCTATGCGCAATATACAGTACAGGCCATGATTACTATATTAAGCCATAAATGTTGTGTAATTGAGCAGTTACTACATGTTACGTCACATTTGGAAAAAGGATTGGGATTTAATTTATATACTTTGATTTCACAGAAAAAGCTTAAACCTTGTCCTAGACTAAATTTAAATCTGTACTGTTTCAACTGAAAGAAACTTGCACTGACTAATCTTAAAACATGTCAGTGACTTTGTTTTGTCTTAAGATGCACATCAGTAATGTTTTTTTATTTTATTTCTAAAATTAAATGTCCTAATTGAAGTATGGTCTAATTCTGTCCATGAATATTATTATTATTATTATTATTATTATTATATTTCTAATTATTATTATTATTATTATTATTATTATTATATTTCTAATTAATTATTTTTTTTATTTAGTTATTATATAATATAATATTCTTTTCTTTCTTTCTTTCTTTTTATTTATTCATATTTAAGAACACTTCATTTTACAAAAGCTTCACTTGAGTTTCTTTGAATTGCAATTTAGTAATTAGTAATTGCATATTCATTTATTTTATTTTATTTTATTTTATTTTATCACTAATATGCATGTCATTTGAATTTATAAAATGCAGGAAAAAAAAATTATAACCTGGAGATGGAAAGAAAGAGCACAATAGCTAGTTAAACATAATAACCTATACCAACTTCAAATAAACAGTAACACAAATACAAGCACAAACCCAAATGTCATGATGAAGCCTGAATTCTCACACAGTTGTGTAGTCTAGCCTGTTAAACCCTGCGGCTCTTTGCAGCCTCACTTTTAATACATCACAGTGACTGCTCCCACACCAATGAAAGTATGTATTGACAAAATGATGGCTCGCTAATGCTCAGTTTTCCACAAATCAGCCCTCTGGGGAGTTTAGTGCTCATTTACACAGGCTAACAACAAATCTAAGCGCAACCTTGGCGTCGATTGCCATTTTCTTTCTGCGTCTGCATTTAGCTATGGTCACTGACTGCTGTTTCATGATATGATATACTTCAGGGCCCACACATCTTCATTCTTAATTGAGATCAAAGTTCAATTAAGATGGAGGTGGATTTTGAAGGAGCAATTGGTGAAGTTTAGTTCCGCTAGCAGAAAACTAGACAGCTGTTGACTTTTTGAGAAAGGTCAGGGCACGAGCATCGCTCTGAGAAACAGCGTGTCAGTTTTAATGAACAGCGTGACCTTAAACAATGGAGCCGGATCAGTCATTTTTCCAGATAATATTCAAAGTGAATGAACCCCTCTGTGTGTGGATGTGAAGGAAATATCGATGCCAGTAATAGAACTGACACTTGTTTTGCTCAAAGCACTGTACCTCTTTCTCATGCAAACATCCTGCGTTCTCGGAGGAAGAGGAAACACCTAATACCTTATTTATAATTCATCAACGCAAATAGATGAAAAATGGAACTCTTAAGTTCTGAAAACATTGTTGCACCTGATTAGAATAGTAGTTCTTTTAAAGGTACAGTGTACTGCAATCTTGGCCAGGTAGAATTCAGTTATTAAAAGTATTTTTAAAACCAATAAATATTCAATTTGAAAAAAGAAAAAGAAAAGAAATAAAATGGTACTGCAGTACACATTTAGAATTCTTCTGTTGTTTCTTTAGACTCACGTGGGTTGCCAGATTGAGAAACAACCAGGAACATGTATAATTGTCAATGCAGTCAAGTTGATGTATTGATTTATCCACTTTTTAACTTGCTTTCTCAGAGATATTGAGATGGATGCTGTGGCTTTTCAGGTCTGATTTCTGACACACTTTTTATTTTGCTGGCTTTCATGGCTGCAGTACGCTGTTTTTCCCCACCAATTGGCAACCTGGAGTGTTGAAATATTATTGAGTAAATTTGCAATATGTGGAATCACACAGACCAAAACGCAGAATTTCGAAGTAGAACAGCTGGATGTTACAAATATTTAAACTAATCAGGTTTTTTAAATTAAAATAATCTTTATTCTATAATACAGACAAAAAATTACTCAGCACCTCTATATCATTTTGGAGTATATTTTTAACACAAATCAGTTTTTTAATGTTATTTATTTCTTTTTCTGGAGTTGTTTATTCCTGGAAAATAGAGAAAATATGATGATTGCTCATTTTTTATTTATCTGTTTAGAATGACGCCTGTTTTGTACAATGAAAGTATCTTGTTTGATCAAGGCATGTCTTCATAAAGATGCAGAAATGTATAGAAATGACTGTATTTTCAAGATAATGTAAACAGAGTGATTGCTTTTCAATTTTTGCATCAATATTCGCACTGTGCGAGTGTGAACAAAACTCTATAATAATTCTATTTAAACATAACATGATGCGATGTACCAGCTGCTCTAAACTGTATATGGTTGCTTCTGGACCACCAATCTCCATTGTATGCTTCCATTTGACGTTGCTGCCTAGGGGGGTCATTCAAGGGTGACCGCTGACAGACTTTCAAATTGCATCATTTTGGCAGCGGCAGGTCCTATATAGAGCTGATATTTTACAGGTCAGCGCGTGCAACAACAGTCAGACCTTTCGGAGCAGGACTTACCTGATGTCCCTGACCTTTTAAAGAAGTCAGAACTTACCTCTCAGCGAGAAGAAAAACAAGAACTTTGCCAATGTTCATTTTCCTCAGGGATTCTCTTTGTGCCATCTCTTATTAGGGGAAAAAAATTGTCTAGCTGTTTTTACAATCGTTGTGGCTTTATGGAATTGACACATGCTATGCTTCCAAAAAGTGCACTCCGATCAGATGAGACAGACATTTATATTGCAGTGTGCCATAAAAGATTTTAACTCTTCTGGGCTTAAATAAAAGATAAATATGTGAAATCTTAACTTTTTCATTAATTTAGAATTCATTTTTAATAGTATGTGTGGAGTAAATACATATTGTATTATATTATCTGTCTATCTATCTTATTTTGATCTCTGGTCACTATATTTGACTACACCTCAACATAGCTCACAAACCTCAGGATTATGATTCCAGATTTAATATATATAAGATTTATGAAAATTCTGTGCTTCATCCCCTTCTCCGTGCTTTCTGACGATGATCATAAATCACTAACGATTATTATTCAGAAGGTCATTTACCACACTCTGTTTTTTTATTGATATTCTTACCTTTTTAATTACACACTGGTGGGACTTCCCCTTATATCCTGGAGCCAACTTTAATTTAGTGTCTGTCATAATAATAAATTGAGATTATCATCAGCGCCATCAGCATGTGCTCACTAGACTGGATTTGCGAGCGGTTTTCTAGTTTCAGAAGCAGCCTCAGAGGTAGTTGTTATGTTTGCTGTAATCAAATTAAAATCCCATCAACACACCAGATGTGTCAGAAATGGGAGTCAGACCGTTCCCTGTCCTGCTTTAGCGGCCCCAAGGGCCTTTCATTCTAAGGAAAATACGCTAAATACAGGAATAGAGTCATATACTTGACAGATAATCTCTGTCAACGTAAAGACTGTAGGTTTAAAGGTCTCATTTTCCTTTTATCACAGCCCCAATTATTTATTATAATGACACATGTCGTATTGTGCTTGTCCCCAGAGCTTATTTGCTGAATTGAGTGCTCCGTTGATGAGAAATCTGGTTTTATAGGCGTTTTTTTGTTTTGTTTTGTTTAAGTATGTCAGGAAAATAAGCAACTGACTTATTAGCACTGGCTGCTGTACAGAGCAGGTTATTTAGACCAATTCAGACCAGAACCATCAGAAAAATAAAGCATGCTCAGTTGCCATGCTTTGAAACCCTAAAGCCGCATGTGTTCTTGAAGAGCGCTAAAAGAAATATAATTAGTTCCCATTCATATAGTTTTATTTTTGCTGATATTCTAATATGCGTATATTTATCTAGATTGAAATGCAAGTGTTTGCCTGGCTGCCAAAAAGTAGCATTATGTTTTAGGCTTGTGTTTCTGTGTAAATTAAGTAGTGTTTTGCTTTTGTCATGACACTCTGGGGACATCTTGTTTTCAGTTAGATGCACTTACTTTGAATAATATCACTGTACAGTTAAATCATTTGGAACTAGAGCCAACCAACACAGTCTCACAACCAATTTATACGTATTTTACGAGGTCGCAAACTTGTGCTAATTCGACCTCACTCTGCGATTTTGTACGATTTGTCTAAACCCCAGTGATGGGTTGGTTTATGGGTGGGGTTAGATGTAGGTCATTCTTACAAATTCATGCGAATTGGCAACTCATAAAATACGTAAGATTTTGCAAAAATTGTATGAATTTGTATGAATGAGGTCATACGAATTTGTACAGATTAGCCACCTCGTAAAATATGTACGAATTGCCATGAGATCAGGCTTAAACCCATAAATGCAATGTTGTATTAGAATTAAAATAGTTTCAGCGCACATTTTTGTTATTAGTAGGGTGTTTGGGGTGTTTTCTAGGTTGTTTTTGAATTTTATTAGAGTGTCAAAATAGCTCCACGTGTCTATGTGTGTTTTTTGTTTTGTTGTTTGGCTGTTTGTTTGTTTTGTTTTTGTTTGACAGTCTGTCTGTTTGTTTGTTTGTTAGTTTGTTTGTTTAAAATGATTTCTGTTTGTTTTCATTTGGATTTGTTTAGTTTTTTTGATTGTTTGCTTGTTTTATTGTTGTTTGACACTGTTTTTGTTTTTAATGATTTTTGTTTTTGTGTTTGTTTGTTTGTTTGTTTTTGTTTGAATTTGACACTTGTATCATCTGCTAGGTCAAAACTTTTGAGTTTGGTCACTTAGAAAAGTACATCTCTCCTCAACAAGCCGTACAGTTTGACATATTGATCATGTCCAGAGCATTAATGTTGCACAATGTTTGAAAGTTTTGAGGGGTTTTTTTTAAGATACCAAGTCCTAGAATGAACTTTGCTTGATGTAAACCCTACTCCCTTAAACCTGCCCGCACTTAAACTCATTAAGGAAACCAATTTAACAAATTTACTTCAATTACTTTTAAACTATCAGTAAGTAAAATAATGAACATCTAATGCATAAAGGTAATGGAACATTTTACAACAAATTGCACAACCAAAACAAACCTTAAAATTAAATCCTTAAATAGAACCACTAAACTAATGTCTTTCTGAAAAGCAACCTATCGTTTTAAACTCTGACAGCAGGATGAGTCGCACATCTTCACAATGGAGAAGAAACTTTGGAGCAATTTTTCTTTCCACAGTTATAAGTTCAGGCTGATTGGATCTAAAGCTTCTAATTGGGGGAGAAAGAAGCAGATAACTGGGGAAAAGCACTGAAAAAAGAAGGAAGGGATTCAAGTTAAAACTTTCAGCTGTACTTGGAGGTTGGCTCTTTTGCAGAGCTCTGCTTTTCCAACACCAACCAGATGCTTGACTCCTTTGAAACACACTAGCAAGTTTTAAGGAGGACGTGAGAGTCTGTATGAACATACTATCAAACACACCCCTTGAAAATGGAAGAAATGCCAGGAGAAAGGAAAAGGAGAGGAAATAAAAGTCCTAATATTGGAGTGTGCTCTTCTATTCTACCTCCCAAAGACTGGGTATGAGGAAAGGAGCCATAAAGAAACAATAACAATGGGGTGCTGCTCATTTGCTGAATGATTTAAGTGTCACAGACAGTAGGGGAAAAAATGGTTTTCTCTTTCTGTCTTTTACTTTCTCTCTTTCCCTGTCAAAGAAATATAGTCTTGTTTCCTAGCAGAAAGTCTAATCTACAATAATGAAAGCTTGTTTTCCATTAGCAGGGCCTGGCATGTTGCATCTTTTCTTACTGTTAAATTGTTCCTGTGAATACTGCATGTATGTGATGAGGTATAATGGGCTCACAGGAAGTGAGAAACAGACCGGAGAGAATTTTGGAAAAAAACTCACTGCTCACTTTTGTTCTGTTCAGAGAATTCAGAATTTAAGATTTCTGTTTATCTATCTATTTATCTATCTATTTAAACAGTAACATTTGCTGTTATATTTTGGATGATATAAGTTAAAGGTAGATGTTCAGAAGTGCCATGTTATTGCTCAACACAGTCTCACTCCAACTCGTCATATTTTGACGCTTGGTCAAGACCGTTTTGCGTCGCTTTTTGAAGCTCAAGGTACCCCTTTTTAGTCACTTTTCGACGTGAAGGGTCCTCCATTGCATTTAGTTGTTTTGCCTAATGTAATGGTTATTATATAATTTTTTACTTTTATTGGAGCACCATAAACCTAAACCTACCCACCTCTGAACAATATAAACACATACAGGCAAATGCAGTCACAGGTGTTTATTGCACAAACTAATCATAAACAAGCAGTATAAATACATTACAAACAAGTCGTGTCACATTCCAAGTCTTCTGAATCCATACGAAGTCTTTATGTGCGGAAGACAGTAAAACACAAGGTTTTGATCACTAAAAATGATCCCGCTCCGTTAACACGCTGTCATCTCATTCAGAAAACATACTCCCATCCCGTAGCATGACGCAATCGGTCACGAGATACACAAGAGCCAATAGTATTTCACAACAGTATGACACAATTGATCACGAGACACACAAGAGCCAGTGGCATTTCACAACCAACCTTGACGTAAGGATTCTTGTAGCGGCACTTTTTGAAATGGCAGTACACAGAAGACGGAGACAGCGATTCACGTTTTGCATCAGACGACTTGGATTATTAATATATTTCAAATAAATTATGACGGTAGTAGTATCTGCCTGCTATATCTTGTGTTTTATTGACAGATGGTAGGTTTAGGGGCAGGGGTTGGGTTATGTGCTCATGAATGTGTAAATAATATCATTTAAATAAAACTGTTTTGACTGTTTACATTGAGAAATCACAACCCTACATATATGCAATAATGCCAATGTTTTTACCCAATATATCTTTTAATTATGACGATAAAATTAAAAAAATATTGCGTCGGCATATTGACGCTAAGAGTTTCCTATTTAAAACAACGGAGGATGCTTCACATCGAAAAGTGACTAAAAAGGGGTACCTTAAGCTTCAAAAAGCGACGCAAAAGGGTTTTGACCAAGCGTCAAAATATGACGAGTTGGAGTGAGACTGTGTTGTTATTGCTGGAAGTTTTAATATTTAATGCATATCATAATTTATTTAGTTATTTAATAATTTCATTAAATGTACATTACAAACACATTCATTATTCAACATAACTGAAATACCAAATAAGTGGAACCATTTAATCTGAATTCATAGTTTATAAATTAAAGATATTGGCCTATATAAGATTCAGATTATATAATCTAAATCAAATTAATATCTTTGACTGGATTGCTGTTTGATTTGTCTTTATTCAATTATTCAACTAAACTGTCAGATTGCATGCATTTAAGAAAAGATATTGTGCTATTGCAGCTAAATTAGCAAATGTTTCATTTATTTATTTTAATAATATATTGGATGAGCATCATTATACAGTACGTGATAAACTCAACTCCAAACATAGGCCCAATCCCAATTCTACCCCTTACCCCTACACTTTCCCCTACCCCTCCGTTTGGCGCGTTCACGTGAAGGGGTAGGGGTGTCTCAATTCTCTTTTGGTTGGAGGGGTAGGGGTAAGGGTAAGGGCTAGATAGCCCTCGAAACGAAGATTTTTCGGGACCTCACTTCAAACGAAGGGCTAAGAGAAATTT
>JAUMHE010000042.1:23394539-23406725 GCA_032359235.1 Enteromius mattozi
GCTTAGAATACTCAGATAGATACTGATTTAGGAGTAAATTGCAGTGGTCTCTTATTTTTTTCCAGAGCTGTATATCAGTCTACTTGATTTATTTCATTTTATTTCATTGATAGAAGTGACACAAGACAAATTTACTTTATTTTACTATATTTAAAGGTGCTGAGCATGTAGGATTGACAACTAGTGGTTAAACTTGGTATTGTAGTCCAAATTCAAAATATTAGAGACAGTGTTTTTTCACCTGGCACCTCCCTTTCAGACTTGACGCATATGCAGGTTGCCAGATTAACGACACCAACAGAAACGAGCACAAACAGCGATGAAAGAAATGAAATGTGCTGTGTTTTTTTTTTGCCAACTGGCAACCCAGGGTGCAGAAATACATTTGGATAAACTGGGTTTCACAAACTAAAACAGAGACTGACATTCCGGCCTGGAACGCACATTTTCAAAGGAGAATAACTGTAGCATTGTTTTTCAGCTAGGCAAGTATGTTAACTTGCCATGTTTCTTAAATATCTGAAAACATGGTATTTTTATGCTTCAGTAGAGTCACTTACATACAGCAACTTGAAGTTATATTACAGCACCACAGTTCAACCTCACTACCCACATTGCATCTATTTCTTTCTGTGATGGTCTAAGCATTGTGATATATTGATCAGTTCTTTAATGAAGTGAGGTTTTATGCATTTATAATATTTATACATTTTTAATGCATCGCTTGCAAATAATACATTGCTATGCACATTTCTCATTTTTATCTGTATTACTGAAAAAAAACAGGTGAACCTATGTGATCAATTTCACTTTAAAACATTATTACACTATTAAATAAGCAGCAATTGATTTTCTTTTTTAAATGTAATTTGACCAAAACAATGCTTTGATCAATGCAGCATAATAACAGTGATAATAATTTTGGTTTACAATATTGATACTTGACTTACACCAAGTCAAAATCATAGCAGAAGAATAGCATCACTATACTGCATTGATTTTCAGCCTCAGACAGCAGAATTGACCCAGTAAACTCTAATCTGATTGGCTGGCATTACTGTACACAACTTCCAGAATAAGGATACAATAAGGGATTTCTTAACAGTTTCCAAGAAAGGCAATTGACCGGTACGAAACGGTAGAGCAAATTTTATCAAGAAATCTTTGAGATAATCAGAGTTTAAAGTTTTGAGGACTTAGTAGTGTGTAAGTAAACTAGCTATTCACAAGCAAAAGTGTGCATTTTGCTTGTTTTTCTCTTCCAAGTATTAAGCAAAATACACAATATGCATGTTACCAATTTCAGATAACCATTGCCCTAAATTGCATGTAAAAATACAACCATCTACGCTTGGTCAAGTAGCTCTTTTCCAGTCAAGTAGGTGTTTCTTGGCAGGAATAAACTGTAATGTGGATCCGACCATATCATGTTATCCCATAATTCAAAGCTCTGGCTGTAAGAGACTAACCTCTACTAGGCATTTTGACCTACAAGTCAAGAAACTGGCCCAGACCTTTGAACCAAACACAGTGTAGTGTTAAATTCAGGCAGCACAGGACTTTTATCATGCAACCAGCGTGATCTTTGCCCTTAATAAGCATTTCATTATTTCCAAATGATTAGAAGAAAAATGATTTAATTGGTCTTTTCCAGACTCTGGAGTAAGGGTCACGACCTGTAGTGAGTTTACTTCTGCTCTTAGTGAATAATAGAGTAAAGATGTACGTTCCGACCCATTTTTGTGCTCTTTTTTGTATCATTTTTTGTCCCTGTTTTAGTGTTTTGTTTGTGGAGCTCTCTCTGACCTTCATGTTGCCTGTGAGAAGAGCTTCACTTCGACACTCATGCTAGACAACCTCTCTGAAACACCCGCAAATGCACATCTGCAGGCGAACTGCCGTGCGTCATTGTTTTTCCCTCTTCTCCCCATCTCGGTCCTGAAAGATGTGTCTCATTTCCCGAGGTCACCTTTAGAGCATGACGAAAGCGTCCTCGCAGATTGCGGGCCATCTATAAATGTAAATAGCGGAGTTCTATTATTTATCCACTTTCTATTCCGTCCCGTTCCTCCCTCCTTTTCCGCATTTAGCTTCTCCTTGTCATCTGTCGGGAAACCCCTCCACTGCTTTCATCTCTTTCTCTCTCTCTCTCAGTCTATTTTTCCCGAACACAATTCTCTTCAACACCTGCAGATATCCACCATGCTCCCTTAATGTGGCAATTCTCCAAAGTCATTTTCAATTATGCTTCAATGAGCTCTGTTATTAGAGCAGAGACACTGCTGCCGACAGTCTGCCTGAGGCCTGAATTGTGTGAGCGTGTGTGTGATTGTCTCCGGCGTGTGTCTGAGAGGAAATTGAAAGGTGTATACTTGTGCCAGATTGAAAGCGTCTTTGTGTGTGCGAGGATATACGCTTGTCTTTGTCGCACTTTCGTGAGGAAATTGCTTGAGGCGGCGTCCCGCTAGCCGACTCGATTTCGGTCGAGGGCGTCACACCTACCGACTGTTTTTGGGTGACAGACTAAACGACCGCCTATGACATTTCTCTCCGATCCGCTGTCACGGACTGCCAAAATAAGCGTAGGAGTACAGCACAAACAATTGTAATAGACTGAATTAGGACTGTATTCGTGGAGTGACTTTGGCGTGTGTGTGTATTTCTTCCTTTGGGACTTGCGCAAAGTATGTGTGCGGCTTCAGTCAGGAACTTTTAGGTATGTTTAACACTGACATTTCCATGAACAGAGTAAACTTATTTGCACAAATAACAATACAAACATGTAACAATACAAAATGTAACATTTTGTATGAATGTAATATTCTATATGTAACACCAAAGTATACATAACTGATAACAAGAGTAATATAAAATGCATTTATTTAAATAAAACAGTCACATTTGAATTTGGAAATGTGGTAACTGTTACCCAGCATATATATATATATATATATATACATATATATACACACACATTTTACTTATTTTTTTTATATATATATATATATATTAGGTTTAGGTGTTCATTTTTATTATTTGCATGTGTAATTTCTATTTACACATTTAAGTTTAGATTAAATGTATATGTATTCATATTTTGTTTTATATTTTCAGTTTTCATTTTACTTGCTTTAATTAAGGTTTTAGTCATTTTATTATTTGCTTATGTCATTACTTTATTACAATTATTTTCTATTTTTAGTTTTATTTATTAATGTAACTTATTGTTTTTAGTTTTTGTTTTATACCCACACATGACCACAGCTTTAATTCAGTTAATTATTTTCAGTCATTTTAGTTTCAAAATTATTAGCACTATTAAAGCATACTAATGAAGTCTTTATTATTATTATTATTGTTATTGTTGTTGTTGTTGTTGTTTTTCATTAAAAATAGTAATATTTTAATAATGATATCAATGAATATTGATATAGAAGTTTTATTTTGTATGCTCCAGAATTAAACACAATGACACCACAAAAGTACAAAAGCTCTCCTCTCACAAAGATGAGCTCGCTTATGAAATCTAGATTATGTAAATTTTATTTGCTGCCTTTTCCTCGGACACCGTGATAGCGAACACATCCGTCATGTCTCCGCCCTCCTGTTTCACTTTCTCTCCTCGTCTCGTCTCGTCTAGCAGAATGGATTTTCATAGTCATCATAAAACTTTCAGTCATGCATCTGGGTGTGAAGTCAGGTCTGGTTGAGCTCTGATGGAACTGCAGTGATACAACAACAGGATTTAAAATTAACAAAGGCAGAAAGTTCACTCCAGTGCAAATACTCCATCCTGATGGCACAGTGCTAACAGTCATTACCAAAGTCTTCCAAACAACATGTACAAATTAGCAGTGAAATAATAACTGGAGGAATCTATACAAAGATGCTGTGAGTGTTCAGGAGGCTTAAGTCTTTATAAAACAACATGTTCTAGCTGTCAGACACTATCAAGTGTCACTCAGAGTTTCAGTCTTGTCTCCCATCACTGTTATTCTCCTTTTTTATTCATCTGACCCCAGTGGCGTCCTCAAAAAACAACACCAGTCTTTTTTAACAGACTGGGTGGTGCTTATTTGGTTGTTCCTTGGCATATTTACAGAGTTGCCAAAATGTTATTGGTGGTTTATTAGGTAGTTTCTTACTGCCATAAGTCAGTAGAACTCACCCACAAGTCTCTGTAAAATCCTTGTGGCTCTAGTCCTTACTTTTAATGAAAGTCTAAGGACTAAGTCTATCTTATTTAATCTGCTAGGTAAAAATAGTCTCAGCAAGCTGCAAAGTTTCACTCACAAATAGTGCTGAAATGAGAGGAAATTAATAGTTTTATTCAGCAAGGGCACATTTTTACAACGACAACAACAGCAACAATAATACTAATAATAATTATACAGTAAGTATAATGCTCTTTCAAACCATTCATCTGTGAATCCTGGTGTTAAAAATCCACAAAAATGAAAAGCAGCATGATTGTTTTGAAAATTGATAAAATAACGGAGTAATGACTGATGAAAATTCAGCTTTGCATTGCATAAATAAATACCATTTTAAAATATATAAAAAAGTTATTTAAATTGTAATAACATTTCACAATTTTTACTGGATTTTTAAATCCAGCTTTGGTGAACAAAAGAGAAATCTTTTAAAAAAATAAAATAAAATCTTACCAACCCCAAACTTTGGGAAAGGAATGTATATTCAAAGGTGTCATTGGATGCAAAATTCACTTTACAAGTTGTTTTAACATAAATGTGTTTTGGAAATGTGTGCACACATCCATCCTATAATGCTAAAAAAGTGATAAAAATAAAATGATAAGTCTTTTAGTTGTTGGATGTAATAATGAATATAGTAGTCATCATTTACTTCTGACATCTGAGATGCTGAAGACACAGAGAATTAACGTTAATCTTGTTTTTAAGGGTTTTGCAGCTGAAGCTTCCAGTCTGCTCATCACTCAACGGAATATAGGGGCAACATGGACTAGAACGGCTTGATGAGAACAAAGCAAGTAATCGCATTAAAAACAATAAATTATTGTTGAGTAACTTATACTTTTAGACATACATTTCC
Organism: Enteromius mattozi; assembly: GCA_032359235.1. Lineage (NCBI taxonomy): Eukaryota > Metazoa > Chordata > Actinopteri > Cypriniformes > Cyprinidae > Enteromius > Enteromius mattozi. The sequence goes on from JAUMHE010000042.1 coordinate 23,399,613, forward strand.
AACATTGTTTCTAAATAAATCAAAGTATTTTAACAAATTGATTCAATGAACGACTCACTCAAACACAGTCACTTGTTTAATTCCTGAATGAATGTGTGTTTTTGAATGAATCAGTTATTTCATTCGTGGCTCAATGACTAACTCATAAAAACAGTCCCTAGCTGCCACCGATATAAACTGCAGATAGAGTTCCTAAATGTAACAGTTTATTTATTTCACGCACACAGTAAATGTAAAACACACAGCTGGCTCACTAGTGGTTTTTAGGTTGACAGTAACAGGTTTGTGTTCACATCCTCCCTGTCTTCCTGTCTTGTCTCTCTGCCCCAGACCACCGCACAGGTAGTCTGTCAGCGCAGACACTTGATTTATGTCAGCGTCTGCAGCCTGGAGTCAGATTAACCTCCACCTCACACACAAACTTCCTCCACCAGTGACTTCAACCAGCACAAATGGCATAATATATCACAAGAAGATCTTAAAGCTGGCAGTGGTGCGTCATCCCTGCGTTTCAGCTCACTTTCTGCCTTTGTACCCACACATCCAAACAATAGCCTGCTGAATGTGTATCGCTGTCCTCCAAGCTCTCTTCAGCCCCAGGGCCTTTCCACAGTCTCATCTTACTGGCATAAGTTGAGGTAAAAAAAAAGTGTTTTCATTCCAAATCCTTTTTTTTAGTCGCCCTGAGGAATATGAGGTCAAGCGATTGATCCAATAGGTATCTTTCCCTTTCTTCCTTTCATTTTTCACTGCTCTTTACACCTTTGTGTTGTTGTCCGGTGTTATCAGAGCAAACACGGACACTATCTGCTGGTCGGCGGCCAGCTGACAGCAAAGCAGATCTTTGTGTGTGCTCTCAGGAACAGATCAGGAATCATTTCCGTTTTTTTCTTGGTGCAATCACACAGGTCTAAACAACATCTGTGGGGGTTCGTCTTGATGAGCAGTGGTGGTCCGTGAGGGAATTTTCCAGAGGCAGATGTGTAAATTAATATTGATCAAACACAGACACACACCCTACATTGTGACGGTGCTGCACTTCCAGGTCTTTCACTATTTCACTAATTGGACTCTATACCTCGCAACAGTGAGAGGAGGAAGAAGAAACACACACACACACACACACACATATATATATATATATATATATATATATATATTCTTCTTCTCAATACTATTATTTTAAGATGAAAATGGTTGTCCTGTGCTATTTATTTTATTTTATTTATTTATTTTATTTTATTTTTTTGCAGGATTTTTAGGGAATAGAAGGTTCAAAAGTGCAGCATTTATTTGAAGAATTTATTTGTAACATTAAAAGTGGTTTTAATGTACTTTCTAAATTAATTTAATGTGTCATTGATGAATGAAAATATAAATGCACTGGAAAAAAGCATTACTCCAACTTTTATATAAACTTATATAATTACATTTAATTATACTTCCAGATCTTTCACAATTTCACTAATTGGGGCAAAACAACAACAAAAAAACTAAAATATATTAATTTATATATTTATATAATAACAATTTCTACATTATTATTATTATAAGTTGAAAATGATAGTTCTTTGTTAATTATTTATTTAGGATTCCTTTGTGAAAAGTTCAAAGGTGGAAAGTAAAAAAATTGGAACTGTATTTAATGTCATTTTTGATAAATTTAATTGTTAATATTATTTAAAATATTATTTATTATAATTAGGATTTATGTTTTATAAAATAAATAGAATGTCCTATTTAATATGAAAAAGATAAATTATAATTTGTTATTGTTTCCCATTAGGACAGTGTAACAATAAACAATAGTACTGCATTACTAATCAAATCTGTCATGTAGTTTGTGTTTTAATTTGTGATTACATTTAAATATAATTTCTACCTAATCTGAGGAAGAGACTATAATTCAGACTATGATCATTATGAACATTAGTAATGCGTCTTCATTAATGCAAATGTATACATGGCACTGTCATTCAGACGTTCACTTTTTTAATTCTTCTATAATTTGGATTCCATCACTATTTTATCTCAATTTAAGAGTCTCTCCCCAGCTGTTTATTTATTTATTTTATGCTTTTTTTGCTCTTGTTCTGATAATGCACTGCAGGCTCATCACCGATAGCGATTAGTTATTTATAGGAAAAGAGTCAAATCTCATTTCTTCTCCCCTTTGCCTTTTTAGACACCGAAGATAAATGATGTCATACCATTTGCATAACCATTCTGGTCAATTTACTCATCAGAGGTACGTCAGGCCCCTCTGGATTTTGTGAAGTGATTTCACACACTTAGAGGTTTCAGCACATACTGTATCAAACAAAATGCATTTTATGTGTTGTCTGCGCCAGAGTTACTAAAGAACTGATTCAAACTGGTCTCATAAATATATGTACCTCTGTGCACTTTTTGTAAAACTTAATTTTTATGTACCTTACTGCATGTTTTGCCGCAGTTTCAAGTGCGCTAAAACACAGGTTCAATATGTGAACCCTGGTATATTATTAATTACGTTGATATAGGTATTGCGACAGTTCAGAATTGAAACACATTTGTTGATGCAACCATAACATTTCAACTTCCTTTTACACAGATTTTAACTGTTTTGTCGAACCGTAGTTATACAGGATTCAAACCGGAGCTCATCGCCTCTTAAGTACATCTCTGTACTCTGTGAGCTACCGAATAAACCTACCGTCTATGAAAACTCATAGATATGAAGCAGGATATGTGTAATGCTAATGTTCAAAAGCATCGGTTTTCAAATATCCCAGCATATTAATATTGTTTTGAACTCATAGCATGATATACTTTTATAGTAATCGTGTGAAAATTGTGCTTTATTAATCAAAACTCTGTAAATTTGTGTGAAAAGTAATAAAATGTGTCACAGTTTTGCTGCCTCTAGTGTTATATTTTTTTTTGGAAACTGCAGTGATATGTACTTATTGGTACGTATTTCGTTTCTTGCTAAAAAGTGCACCCAGGTACGTTTATGCTATGAGACCAGGTTCCAGACTATTCGGTTTATTTTGGCTCAGTTTCTGGTGAGGTTGTTGGTTTGTTTTTGAAGTTCTCCACTGCGTTCATTGTTCTTGTCATCCCTGGAGCATGATGCACATGTCTCCACATTGTTCTACTTTACTGCCTCACCATCTGGCTTCTCCTCACAGACCATCCCTGACGTGATTCCTGGCCACCAATCCTCTCATTTTCAGGATCTCTCCATGTCTTCGTCCCCCTTCTCCTGTGTTTTTCCTCAATTCACTGAAGTTTGTGTCCAGTTGAGTTTCATGTTGGCTTGCAGCTCTGGATTCGGGGAACTAAACCCATTTTCACAGAAAACAAAGATGGCGTGTGGTCAAATGCTGGGAATCACATCTTGGCATTGCGTATCTTCACATTGTAGCACACAAACAGCTTTTTCTGTTAACGTGCCATATTTCCCAGATGTGCTTCAGATAGTTTCCAATCTGAAACTGTGAAAATGGAAGTCGAGGTACAGCGATACCATATGAGAGATGCAAAATGGGCCTTCTAGCCATTTTCAGTGCTCTGTGGCTTTTGGTGTGAAACTACCCACAAGTCTCTTTTTGTTTTTTTCCGACCTTAAATTCACTCTGGGATTCGATGTTGCATTCATTTCTCTCCTGGAAAGGTCCATGGCATGTTTTTAGGCTGTGTTAATGTTGCCCCAGCTTCAGACATATGTTTTTATTGGTCTTTGACTTGTGTTTTTCTCTTAACCTACTGTTCGGTTGTTCTTAATGGTTTTCTAAAGTCCCAGACGCAATTCTCCGAACTCGTGGCAGGTGTATAAACATAATTATACCACTCATCTCGACGGAGCTCTTCTGGTGGGAATTAAATAATTGAATAACATGACAAACCACATCTTTTTTAACTGTGTGAAAGGAAAATATTATAAGGACAGATGCTAAACTATAATTGCGGACAGTTTTCTCTGGCAGGATTGAGTTAATCCCTGTTGATTTCAGCTGGATTCTCTTGTCACTAGGGAATAAAGAATGGCGTATAAATGCAGGAAAGCATCACACCACTTATAGCAGGTTACTCTTAACAGCTCACACTTTCATAATTCAACTCTTGTGTCATGTGACATCATAAAAATAATGAGACCACTAGCATGAACATCATGAACATTATTCTTTCAGAATGTCATGATATTACTATAAAAACATGAACCACCTCAGTCTTCTTAAATTAGAGGCCCATGATAAGACAAGATACTAGAGCTCATTTCCTGCTGTGGTACCATAATGAAAGTGATACTGTGCTTCATTTTCTTTACCTTCATCTTTTTTCTTTTTTCTTTTTTTTTTAAATGAATCCACTTAGCAAAGCCTTGAATCATCTTTTGTTTGAACAGAAAATAAAGGCCTCCAAAGAAGAACAAATACAAAACAGCAACAAAATAATTCCTTTCCTGTTTTTTTTGTTTTTGTGTTTTTCTCGTCCTGTTATGATATTATTTTGCTGGTTTCAGAATTTAAAAACTGTTGATGTGTTTTGTTGGATAATACACCATGCAAATGCGTTAGTAGTGCAGATTTCGGAATTATTTATTTGCTTTTTTTGTTTGTGAAGTGTCATGATGATGTTTACATCCTAATAATAAATTTACACACACACACACACACTCACACATAATAATAATAATAATAATTATTATTATTATGCTTATTATTTATTTATTCTTTATATATAAACAAATAATATCAACAATACTACTACTACATTGTTCATAATGATTACTTGTGACATAAAAACAAACCTGCCATCAGAGCACAAATGTGCTGTTTGATACATTTCTGCCATCATACAGCATACAGTATACACTATCATCCCTGGTTGGAGTTTACTGTATATATTTCCTTTGTTTACTTCTCACTTCACCTTTGACTTTCGGTAATATCTAGATGAAGTGACAGTCTCTTTACTGTGAATAATGCTTGTGCCTTTATTTTGCTGCCACTCCAGAATAAAACAGTATATAGGGAAGATTGCATTGTAATTTCACTGAAATCCATTACTGCCCTATTGGCGTGAGGACCCACTCCTGGGAAGAGGCAAAAAGGAATTGAGCGATGGAAAATGGGAATCCTCCATGGTGTCTCAAATTAGATTGCCTCTGTTTGGAAGCTGTGTGTGGGATGTGCCTCCGTCTTTGTTTTTGAGACTGTCAGTGATGGTGTTGAAAACACTATCGTCTGTGCACTATTGCTGCGAACAGCAAGCTAACGTGATGGAGAAGTATTAGAGCGTCGGGGAGGATTGTGTTGGCTAACAGTTCATTTCTCCTACTAAATTATTCAGACTTGAAAGGCTGGGCCTATTCACTTGCTTTTGCTTTGGTAATATTTTATATGCAAGTCATCGGGAGAGCATAAATTATTTACTTTGTCTTGGCCCCCAAAGAAATTTGAATGTTTGTCTTGTGGGGCTGTCATGTGTGATATTTTTCAACTTTAACTTGTTCGCAAGTAGTTTAACAAAAGCATTTGTAATGCTATGTGACATGTTAGAGGCCACATTCACCGAGTCATCTGTTTTCTGGCAAAGAATGTGGGAAGAATCTTCAAAGAGGACACAAAAAGCACAATAAAAGCATCATGGAAGTATATGTGCTGGATATTTCAAGTCCTTTAAAGCCACACAGTGGAAATTGGAGTCATTTATTGAAATTAATCATGAGGCAATGAGTCTGTTGTGTAAATGAATTAATCAGACTGGATTTGAAATTATGAAGTGAAAATATCTAATTGAAAATAATGATTCATTCATGAATCAGAGGTTGCTACTTGATAACTCTTGCAAACAGAAGTGTAAGTCACAAATTTAGGTCTCAGTTTCTCAGATGATATGCAAATTATGTATCTATATTAAATTTCCCTATATATGACATATATTGTACATATGTGAAAATTATACATAGCCTTTTATGTAACACTCTTGATATAGGACAATATATGTCATATATTTCCATATGGCATGTAGTTTTTATGAGACTTGGAACACAAAAGTTGTCAGTTATTTTGAAAGAATCAGGCCAGTATATTATTCAAAAATTCACCTTTTGTGTTCCTCGGATGAAAGAAAGTCATAGGTGTGGTTTGGAGCGACATGCGGTTGAGAAAATGATGACAGAATTGATATTTTTGGGTGAACGTTTCCTTTAAGGCTTAAATAGCAAGTATACGTGTGCATGTCGTGTTAAAGAATGTTATGTTCCCACAAAGAGGCTGAATAGGAGAGAGAAATTGGTGGGCGTGACATGGGCCAGAGGCAGATTTTACCCAGCTGAAATAGGCAACGCTCAGGAGAAAAACAGAGGTGGAAGCAAAAATAGAGATGGCAGGAATGGCAAGACACAGTTATTGAGATAAAACAAGGGGTTGGAGGGGAGAGAGAGATCAAGAAAAGGAAATCGCAAAGTGATGTGAGGCCTCCAGAAAACTCTCCATTAAGCTCTCATCTCATCTCAGGTAAGGGAAGTGGATTTTGGAGAGTTGACAGAAGAACTTTGGGTCTCTTTCCAGAACGCCAAATATTAGGTGTTTTTTTTGGGGAGTAATAATCTTTTCATATTCAGAGGATTATGTTTGGTTTTAAGAGATTTAGAGATGTGTTTTAATACTCTCTCTGTCTGTTTAATTCATACAATATCAAAAATACATTTTTATGTGTTTACAGGTGCATTATGGAACTTTGGTCTCTCTATTGCCATCTATGGTTGAAACATAAAATTGCAATCCTTAAACTTCATCATCATCCTTTGTTATATTACTGACACACACACACACACACACACAAATACACTGCAAAAAATAAAGGGAACACTTAAACAACACAATGTAACTACAAGTCAGTCACACTTCTGTGAAATCAAACTGTCCACTTAGGAAGCAACACTGATTAACAAACAATTTCACATGCTGTTGTGCAAATGGAATAGACAACAGTTGGAAATTATAGGCAATTAGCAAGACATCCCCAATAAAGGAGGGGTTAATTGGGTCACTTTTGAATGCTGGCGGTCCTTTCACTCTAGTGGTAGCATGAGACGGAGTCTACAACCCACACAAGTGGCTC
>JAUMHE010000042.1:23429723-23441996 GCA_032359235.1 Enteromius mattozi
TATATATTTTTTTTTTTTTTTATTATTGCTTTTAATTCAGAGTTGGAAACAGGCTTCTATAGTAAGGAAACCATACATTCTGCAAACATTTTTATTATTATTATTTTTATTTATTTATTTTTTTAAGTTCTAACATACAAAGAACCGCAACCAAAAACAGCTTTACAAAATGTTAGTGGACTTGTTTACCAATAGGACGAAAGTGTCAGCAAAGAGCATCTTTGATAACTTATGAGATATAATATTAGAATAGGCCTGAATATTATGAGTCTGTTTCCATTAAATATGGGGGTATGTGGGGGGCTATGTGCCGACTTTTAATTCAGCTGCTGACATTGTAACTTTGAAATGCATTTTCTTTCTTTTAACACCATGTCAGAATGATCACTTTCCTCAAACCGTAGGCTCTCTGTGATGCGTGGGTCCCCTCAAGCCCACAGTGACAGTCTTGGTGCTGTATAGCTCACATTCTTCCTATTCAACCTCTGTCACCTCTGCTTTCTCACGCTTCCTGTATTATTCCTACGTTTATGCCTACATTTCTGAACCTGTCATCGCAGTTTGCCATCAAAGACCACACAGGGGCTGTAGACAAGGCTGACATTTACTTGTGCAAACAGGAGCAGCTTGGTGTCGCCACTCCGTACCCACAGTACGTCTGTACAGACGACAAAATGAAGACTCCCTAAGTGTAAAACAAATACCTCTCAATTTGCACACCTTTACAGCAGCATGCAAGTATTTTTCATGGTTTTAAAGAGATAGCTCACCCAAAAATGACAATTCTGTTCTCATTTACTTAACCTCATGAAATCCAAAACCTATGTGAATTTAATTTAATGTTGTGGCAGTGTTCTTGTGAGATTTGCCTCAGTGATACAGCACTAGATAGTATTACTATTATTATTTTTAATTTTTTTAGAGGTTTTATTCATGATATCGGTTAAAATGGGAAAGATTATTCTTCACTAGGAACAGCGACATCCATATACGTCTGGCTTAGGCCACCCAAGCAAATTCCGTTTAAAGTTATTGCAGTACTTAAAGGTCATTTCCTTAAGGGATAGTGAGAATCCATTGAAGTGCTTGCTCAGCATCTGGGAACCAGCAGCGAGGTACACACTTCAACCATGAGACGTCTTTTAAGAAGTGGACTGGAAGGCTAAGAAAGTGTTCTTGCAGAAAGCAAGCTAGCTGAAGAGATTACAGCTATGCGAAAGTCCGTGAAGCGCAGAGTGACAACCAGTGACAGAAAGTCCTGTAGAGGACAAATCTGAAAATTTCTGATTCACAAAGACAGCAGTATGTCAAAGGAAGAGCTACTGAGATGCACGCCTATGTCTGCAGTCTTGTATGAAGCTTGTGCTGTATTTCTCTTGGTTGGGAGAGGCAGCAGCCTGTGGTGGAGACAAAAAAGGAGAATTTCATCATGCCTTACTGTTCCTTGAAAGTGTTTTGTTTCAAGAGAAGTCACTGATGGCAAACTCTTCATTTTTCAGCAACATAACAAGCTCCAACAATATTATATATGTAATTAAGACCTACTATAAGTGAACGTTACCAGCTACAGTACTTAATGCCTCATACCAAATATAACTTAAGCTGTGTATAACATTGATTGAAGTAGAATTTTTTTTATTATTTTTTTTATTTTTTTATAAACCTACACATGTGCTGTAGGAAACATGGAGGAGTATAGTGTTGCTTTCCAGAGTAAGTAAAGACTTAAATCAGGGTATTTTAGCTATTTTTTAATGTTTCTATTGTGAGCCATGTTTAAATAAATACTGTAAAGGCTTAACTTTTTAGAACTGGAAGAAGTGTCTTCAGTTTATTTTTTTATGACTTAAATCAGGGTTTCTGGATCTTGAAAAGATCTTAATTCGCCCTTCCACAAATCAAGGCCTTAAAAGGTCTCACATTCATGAGGCAATGGCATTAAATGTTCCAGTAAAAACATCTAAAAATCCATAAATCAGGAACTAAATGAAGTAGGGTTGTTTAAGACAAGAACAAAATCAGTGGTTTTCCCTTTGAATGAAGTAGATTTTTCCAAACCCATTACATATTTGTTCTTGTTTTAAGCATAAACTCACTTAATTCTGATCAACTTGAGAAAAAACACTTCATCGATTTCATGAAACAAGATTCTTTTTCCTGTTTTGTGTCGTTTTGTTTCTCAAGTAAATGTATCTTGATTTAAGATCTATAGACATTTGCAAGATAGTAACACAAAATATGGAGTAAGAAATTTTTTGTACAGTGTGATCAGAATGTGCAGGAAAAGTGATTTCGAAAGCAGAGCTACTAAACTTTTAGTTTTTTTTTCTTCCTCTTCTTCTTCTTCTCCCTTTTCTCTTCAAACTTTCATAGATTGGCGTATTGTTCCATTTAATTTGTTCTTTACATTTTCTTTACTTGGTGTTACAATTATCTTCATAAATCCTGCAGAAGCTTTGCATACATATGAAGAATTCATTTGCAAAACCTGATAAATTTTAACAATTAATCTCAATCAAACTGCTATCGGGTATATTTCGACTAGGTAAAAAAAAAACGCTGACTAACAAAATAAAAGACATGATAACATAATAAAGACATGATTTTCGAAAACTAACAGATTTAAGGTCTGTTCAGACTGGGGCGAATATCGCAAACAAATATTGCCGACATTTAACGCCTTGTGACTAAACAAAGGGTGCCAATGTGAGTGTGCACACCGAAGAGTAAAACACAAAGCGTCATTTAAAAAAAAATGCCTCGGTCTCATCTTTTTGGATGGAAGCGCCGCTTTAAAAACTGGCCAACCAATGAGATTGCATCCTTTATTCACATGCCTGGAGCTGCTGAAGCTACACGGCTTGGTAGTGCTCAAGCACAAAACAGTCTTGCCGAGCACAAATTTATTTTGTTTTTGCAAATAAACTTTATATATTGTTTTATTAACACTTGAAGTATACAACATTTGATTTACAAAATAATGGTCATTTATTGTGTATAAAACTGTGTTCTTGTGAATGGTCAATGTGAACACTAGTACAGTTACACTAGTACAGTTTGCAAATGCATGAATGCAATCTAGAAAAATTTGAATATCATAGTATAATGCATTTCCAGTTGCAAATTGCCGCTCACATTCTCAGCATCTCTTGCAGCGCATCTGCAATAGACAGGCACAATGACAACATTAGAGCTGGCACCTTCTCCTCCTGAGTCGTTACCTAGCTACAGTGGTAAAGAGCTGCCATTAGTACTCACGAATGCAAAAGTACAGCCGTTCACAACCAAATGTTACTATGTGACAAGAGACCTGCGGAGGTGGAGGGAAGGGGAACTTGAGTACAGACCAAGTATGAAAACAGGCTACCACTATATGTACTGTAAGTGAAAGAGTGGCGTATCGTCATTTACTAATTGGGCCGTGAAATTAAAAGACCTTCAGCGTAAAAAAACGTGCGGCTGTCAGAGAGGCAGGGGAGGATCTATACTTTACGATTTATAGTTATACAGTATATTGCTGCCAGCCAGCTGTGTGTGATTTTGTCCATCTCCTCGTCTACATTTCCACTCCCTGCTATTCTGCTAATGACTGTAACTCGCCACCAGCTTCATTAATTCGGAATGCACTGCATGTGAGTGTTTCAAACCGAAACGTATTTGCAGGCTGGCAATAAGCTATGGGGGAAATGAGCAGGTTCATTTTATTCCCTCAGATGTAGTAGAGGTTGTGGGGAAAGTGTTGGTTATATAACCAGAACGCAATCTGGCCTTTATTAAGTTTTCATCACCTTTTACTACAAATGCATTTGGTGCTGAGACTTCCAACAAACACCTAGCTGTTCGTTGCAGGCTGTACTATTGCTTTTATTGAATTCCATGCTTTTTTAAATTCCAAAATTCCATGTATAGAGTACAGAAATGAGACCAGTTAGAAATGAGAAATATCTATTATATCTAAATCTAGAATTTAAATGGCATTTATGACATTTAAAATGTTGTAAAAAGCATTAACTCCAGAGAAAATGACTAGATGTTTGTTGGTCAACACTTTATGAAGCTAAAATTTCATTTAGACATGCAGATAGATATGCCATGTACGGTTCTTTAATGTAGTGTTTAGTTTTTGCATTGTTCTTCTGTGCTAAAGACACTGTCACATTGGCATAAGACATGTATTTATAGACACAATTATTTCACAGAACAAGGTGTAGAAAGAATCTGTGATGATTTCTTGGAATAGCTACTAATGAGCTGCATACCTTTACCTGCATAAGCTTACTGTGATGATAAACAGGAGAAAGTAAAAAAAAATATCTCAAAAACAAACAAACAAAAATGTCCTTCAGCTGCATATTCCAGTAAGGCAATCTCTGTAGCAACTTTTATCCTGCATCAGCAAAACAATGTTTGAATGACACAAAATATGGAATAAATTATATTGTACAATGTATGTACAGTATTTAATAGCTGGTTGCAGGAGCAAATACTGTAGGAGTAGCTTTAAGCAGGATTTATTTGCAGTAATATTTATTAATCAAACTCTATGCAGCATACTAATTTTGTATAGACGAGAACTGATGAGGAAATTGAGGGCTGTTTGTACAAAGAAACAAACAAGAAACCATTTGCAAACAACAGGTAACTGGGGCAACCAATAATCAGCATAATCAGAAACCAAGGAGACAAGGACTGACCGGAACAGAAATTATTAACAAAAGTCCACAAAACAATAACATAACAGTGTGATTATAAAACAGAGATATAAAATAATCAGAAAGCTGTGTGTTGTGAGGTCCAAGTGTTTGCACTAATATAGTTAAAGGTATAGTTGCAGGGTTGCTACTGGGGGTTTCCCGGTAACAATTACTTTCCGATGGGGTAATATTAGGGTGACCGTATGTGCCATTTTTCCCAGGATGCATCCTGGCCAGGATTTCTATATTGCTTTGATTCAAAGTACCTTCAGAGCGTCAGGCAAACAAAGCCAAAACCTAAATATTTTAGGCAATCCTGGGAAAATGGCACGTATCGTCACCCAAGGTAATGTACACACTTTTTTGGTGGGGTTTCCCTAATAAAAGTCACATTACAAGGGCTAAATATCACGTAACAGGGGTCGCTTGAACCCGTGGACATAAAAAACATTTATACACTTTATACATTTATAAAACTTTATACACACTTTAAAATATAGTTCACCCAAAAATGTAAAAAAATTACTCACCCCTGTGTCATTCCAAATGCTTAATCTTTAGAACACAAATTAAGATATTTTTGAACATATCAGAGAGACAATAAAGTCATTATTTTTTTGTTATATCTTCATAACCTTACAGTTAAACCACTAATGTGACAGACTACTTTAACGATATCTTTACTACCTTTCTGGGTGAATGTACTAAGACTAAAAAAGTGATTCCTTGGCTTTTTTTAAGTTTTGCGCTGAGACAGCATTGCAATTATGATCTCTGTTCACACAAATCCACGCAAAACTATTGAAAACACTGTAATATGCATGCCAAGCCAGTAGTTGGCGATGTCACATTGTAAAGAAACACTATGCGCATGCAAACGTACATGTATGACGTCACTGTTTTCACAAATGTGTGTTTTTGTAGTTTACATGGTTACTAATAAATTGCACTTTGCAACCTGTTTTCAAAGGTTTTTAGACATTTTCAAAACACTATCGGTGAGTAAATCAATGGCAAAAACGCATAGAACACATTGTTGAACACACGTTGTTAGTTGTATAATCGCCCCCTAAATTTAATGTTTTGCGCGGGCTGTTATGAGGGTTCTAGTTAGGGCCATATTATCATTTATCTGATATAAAAACAATGAAAAGAAAGGCTTCCTCACTAACTAAGCGTGTGTGTATTATATTATTAAAATAAGCCTCATTGTAGAAATACCTAGGGTGTTTTGACTGGAACTAGATGGTGACATCCTGCCTAGGCATGTAATTTGAAGACTGTCTGAACTGTGAGAAAATCCTGAGTGTATTCAACGGTTCGACTTGTGTGGATTTTCTGGACATAATGTTTATTCCAGACATTTTTGCGAAATCGCATTGAACAGATGCTTCTACACCTGGATAAGCTTGACCTGACAGATGCCCATAGGATTATAGGTATTAGCTTTCAGAGGGAGTGGGTGCGAAATGGAATGTTTGGTTGTAAAAATTGATGTCTCGTAAGTTATTATCAGCTGTAGGCGAGGATTAGTTTAAGCAGATGGATGCTACTTGTTAGTATGTGACACAGATACAGCAGTGATTTACATACTGCTTTGCTGTTCAAGCATCACATTTACAGACCGTGATTGGTTTTTCCTCAAGCTCTACCTGGAAAGTAATTAATTATGCATTTGTCAGGTTTAGCAACATGTGAGGCAACAAAACAAAACAGAACCAAAACAAAAACGTCTTGTTTTTGTACAATCTCCCTCATGACTTTGCCCTCATTCAAATGTTAGCTGTTTTGGCGTGCCTTCAGAAGCACGTTTGCTAACCTCAAACCTGCCTGCAAAAAAAATCGAGCCATTTTCTAAGTTGTTTACCCCGAGGGAACAACTACCTCATTGAGAGTCTAGCGCTCTTATACTCCTGAATACGCAAACATTCTTTGACTTAAGCCCAGCTAACGATGCAAATGTATGCCGTTAATTATTTTGCACACAATCGTAACTTTTGCAAGAGCTAGCTTCGATGCTACAGGGACGTCGCTGGAAATAGAAGACCGTGGGAGAAGGGTAAACATTACAAGATTAAACGCAAGACACAGCATCTTTTTTAGTGCCATTTGTGTTGTTGCAGCAAAACCGGAATTAGGAGCAGCACGAGGTGTTAATAGTGATAGCGTGAACTCTGTCTCGGTGGATGACTCTTCGGTTCTAGAGAAGCTGAGCGAGAGATTACCGGCTGTAATACGCACCATGTCTAACTGAAGTAGATGGATTTGTGTCTCTTAATGCTGAGCGCATAGGATCATGTAATTTAAGCCTAGAACGCCACCTTTTATTCATCATTGCTTTGATTAGTAATGCAGAATGACTTTGCAAGGAAGATCTGGCATGTAGCACTAAATGTGAGGATTACATTTTGAGTGAAATAGCAGACACACACAAGCCTTTAACCTTACTGTGATGTCCGTTTGCATTAGTAATTTATTTATTATTAGTATTTATATTTGTTTATTTTTTTTAATTGATGTAATTATGCATATTTTATATATTTTTAGTTGTATTTGTATTATTTTATTTTAATTTACTTTACTCAGGTCTACCATTGTTTAGAAACAACATTGCAATTCCATCTGTTGCTAATAGGGGTCAAAAAATATTCAGCTATTAAAAAAAATAATAATAATTTCTTTAACAGTTCGTGTCAGGGTCTATATGATTTATATTAAAGTGATTTACATTTAAATTACACTTTACATGGGTGCAGTATTTTCAATATAGGATGAAGGACTTGCAGACAGGTCGCTGTGCTCCTTGCTTAACAAACGGCTTTAGATGCATCTATAGTCACAATATATGATGGCCTCTTGTACCTCATGGATCATGATGTAAGCATGAGCAGCCGTAGTATACTGTACATGTGCATGCGCTCCATCAGCTCTGTGTGTAATCCTCTCAAACTGTATGTCCCTGCGTGACTTCTATTTGAGTGTGTGAGCAAGATGCGTGTGTGTTCGTGTGCACCTTTACCTCAGTTTAAGTCAGTTGTTTCAGTGCTGTTAGAGTTGAATTTCTCAGCTCACTGCTCATCCAGATGGTGCATGTCTTTAGCCGGATTCCCGCCTGTCACCTCACTGTGTTTAACCTCCCTCTTCATGTCTCGCGTGAATGCCTCCTGACGGAGCCTCCCAGGCGTTCTGAACTTCCCTTAATGTGGAAAACACAATTGCCATGCCAAGCCAAGGGGCCGTTTAGCTTCTCAGAATATTCATGAGGGCTAATAGTTTTATTTGTCTTTTGTATTTGTTTTACATAGTAATGGCAGAATATTTAATCGGGGCACTTGAGCTGGTAAAAAGTTTGGAATAATTAAGATTTGTTAATTACCTGCTCACATAGGCTGAATTTATTTGATCAAATTTGCAGTAAAACAGTAGTATTATTACATTTGTTTTTTTTAATTATTATAATTATTTCTGCTTCAGTCATAAGCCAAGGTTTGTGCACCAGTAACATCTATTAAACAGGAAACAATTTTCAGCAGTAGTAAAAACAGCTAATTCTTTTCATATTCTACTTCTGTGTTTTCCTGTGGTTACTCATTTGCTTTGGAGGGCTGACGCTGTGCCAGACAGGATTCTGGAGGACTGAGCCTTTGATAAAGTGCCCATAATAACCAGATCAATTCATTAATTTCCATGGGCTGACTGGCTCATTGGGCAGATAATACCACCCCATCAACCGTTGCCCCACAGCGATGCACAGATGCTCTCTGATCTTACCTGACGCCGTCTGAGCCAGGTTTGATATGATGGTCAAAGCAAACTAAAAAAAAAAAAGCCCACCTCATCTCTGGAGGTTTGTGGATTTTTTTAAATACTTTTCTCACAAAGCTGGATACCTTTCAGCTGTCTACATCATTTTCAACAGCATACTTACACTTGCAAAGTAAATCAATTAATTATTCCCTGTAAAGCATATCTTTGTACTGAGTGATCACATGCTGGCTAAAATGACTTTGATGAAATAAATGACAGCTTACGTAAGACTATTTTTATTCTGTGGCATTTCAACCTAGTAAAACAGCAGCTACTTATAACGCTACTAAATAACGATTCTAATAATAATAATTAATGACTAAAAAGTCATTTTTATCTCATGAATTTTTTTATATTAATGACATTTGATATCATTTTAAAGGTAAATTTTAAATTTTAAAAGGAGAACATCTAGCAACTAATTAAGTAAATTGATATCAGTTCTGTAACATAAAGGGGATTTCTTAGAGAGGCAGAGTCTCTCAGAAGTAAAGATAGGCAGAGGCTCTCCAATCTGTGAAAGAGTGTGTAAAAAGATTGTGGAATACTGTATCACTCATCAGCATGTCATTGACATTACTAAATGGGCCCAGGAATACTTCCAGAAACCTCTGTCGGTAAACACAATCTGCCGTGCCATCTACAGATGCTAACTAAAGCCATATGTGAACATGGTCCAGAAGCACCATTGTCTCCTGTGGGCCAAGGCTTACTTACAGTTGACTGTTTCAAAGTGGAAAAGTGTTCTATGGTCAGATGAATGTGACACCATTGACACCGACATCGTTGTTGGAAATCACAGACATGTGTCCTCGGGGCTAAAGAGGAGGGAGATCTTCCAGCATATTATCACCATTCAGTTCAAAAACCAGCATCTCTGATGGGCAGCTTGCATGTTTTCCCCTCCAGACAACGTCTATTTTTAGCAGGACAATGCAAAACCTTATACTTCAGGTATTACAACAGCATGGCTACATAGTAGGAGAGTCCGGTTGCCTGCAGTCCATATTTTTCACCTTTGGTGCATCATGAAGCAAAAATTCATCAGAGATGACCACACATTCTTCAGCAGCTAGAAACACATATCAGACAAGAATGGGACCAAATTCCAACACCAAAACTCCAGAAACTCATAACCTTGATGCCCAGACATCTTCAAACATACATCACAGAATACTGTTAAATGCATTACATATTTTGACATGGAAATGCCATTTGTTGCTTCAGAAACACAACTATAAGAACTCTAAATATATAAGCTGTCAGACACTGTAAACTTGAACTTTATTTACCTTCAAGTTTACTTTCAAAGTCTACATGGGAGAACTGAACTGTCTAGTTAAAGAAACACCCTTAGTGAATGCAGCCATACTTCTGAAAGCTTGCAAACATTTTTCACAAACTTGAGTGAAGGTTTAGAGAAGTGTACAGTTAGGGGCCTGGGTGTCAAAGATAACCCCAACCCCAAACAACACTGATGCATGATTTGCATATATTTCACCATGCTACCTTTCTGCCTATGTCTCAGGATCATGATCGCTGAGCGCGCTTATAGCTCAACAGGGAAATGAAGAAAGAAAGGATTAGTGCAGCTATTGCCATCGCAAGCGATCTCCACAGGACGCCACATGATTTAGAGTGCTGTATAGAAGTGCATCAGGAATTTATAGCTAACGCAATTAGCCGGTATAAAAGTGAATTATGAAAATGGCCAGACACAGGAACAATAACACTTGCTTGCTCATTTCCATAATTCCATAACATACTCATTCTGACTCATTCTCCTTCTACTCTGTAGGGCAGGTCAACATTTCATTGGAGAAGCCAAAATTTTCTGACAGTATTTAAGAGGAGTTTATATGCACATGAACACTTGTCTCATCATTTTTATATTAATTAAATGGTTGTCTGAGCCTCTAGAGTTTTGGTATAGATGCATATGAGGTATTAGCCATCTTTCATTGATCGTAATTTTTCATATGAATTTAGTAGAAACTTATTAAATTAGATTAATTAGCAGAGAAAAATAACATTTATATATATACACATTAAAAATGCATTAATATTGGAATACAAATGTATAATAAGCAAAAGTAACATTTACTATTTCATGGTAAAGTTTTTTGCAAATAGTTTAATGACTCTGAAATTCAAAACTGTTTTATATAAATTTAATCTTTGTAATCTATGGGTAAACATCTGTATTTGCTCTCCCAAATAAATGACTGTACATAAAAAGTCTCTGAATTACCTGCATCTTTGATTTTAGCCCAGCTAGTTATTGTTTTTGGATTTAGGCAAACTGAGTCCCTTGAAAATCACACATGAGCAAGCTAAATGTGTCCTCATGCTGCTAATTTCAGTCATAAATTGGGCTAATCTTGCCATCTGCCTTACTAGCATAAACATTTTGTGCTTGACAGATCATTTAAACACTGTAGAGATCTCTAAGATTTTGTACGCCTAGCTTCTGGAGACCAAGCTGTTAGTGTTGAAATTTGTTGAACTGTCCTGGCATTTTGACATTTATTTAATTTTAACGTGTTAATATTCATTAACACATTTATTTAACCAGCCGTACATTTTTCTGAGACCACTAATTTATTCATTTATTAATTACTTTACTTGGCTGTCAGTGCACAGAAAATGAATAACTCATAAGGTACTGCCACCTAGAGGTATTAAATTTTTGTTAAACTTTTACATATAATTTGTTATTATTTGTAAATAGTAAATGTTAGAATGGCAAAATCTAGTTGAAAAAGTCATACTACTACTAATGCTCTTAAAGCATATGGTGTAACACAAACCACACATATTTCTCTTACAGTACTTCCTCCATCTTTCATAGAAAAAAATACCTGACAATATATATATATATATATATATATATACAGACACACACTGCTCAAAAAAAATAAAGGGAACACTAAAATAACACATCCTAGATCTGAATGAATTAAATATTCTTATTAAATACTTTATTCTTTACATAGTTGAATGTGCTGACAACAAAATCACACAAAATGTATCAATGTAAATCAGATTTATTAACCCACAGAGGTCTGGATTTGGAGTCACACTCAAAATTGAAGTGGAAAAACACACTACTGGCTGATCCAGCTTTGATGTCCTTAAAACAAGTCAAAATGAGGCTCAGTAAATGTAAATGAGGCTCAGTAGTGTGTGTGAGCTCCACGTGCCTTGCAGGAACTGCTGACACAATCCAGCCACGTGAGGTCTAGCATTGTCTTGCATTAGGAGGAACCCAAGGCCAACCGCACTGGCATATGGTCTCACAAGGGGTCTGGGGATCTCATCTCATACCTAATGGCAGTCAGGCTACCTCTGGCGAGCAAATGGAGGGCTGTGCAGCCCTCCAAAGAAGTGCCGCCCAACACCATTACTGACCCACTCCCAAACCGGTCATGCTGGAGGATGTTGCAGGCAGCAGAACGTTCTCCATGGTGTCTCCAGACTCTGTCACGTCTGTTACATGTGCTCAGTGTGAATCTGCTTTCATCTGTAAGCACAACCCCCCCTGTGGACGTCAGGTTCTCATACCACTCTCATGGAGTCTGTTTCTGACCGTTTGAGCAGACAAAGGTGGAGGTAGCGGTCCTGCTGCTGGGTTGTTGTCCTCCTACGGCCTCCTACACATCTCCTGATGTACTGGCCTGTCTCCTGGTAGCGCGTCCATGCTCTGGACACTACACTGACAGACACAGCAAACCTTCTTGCCACAGCTCGCATTGATGTGCCATCCTGGATG
>JAUMHE010000042.1:23445807-23468545 GCA_032359235.1 Enteromius mattozi
AAATTGCTTAAATCACCTTTCTTTCCCATTCTGACATTCAGTTTGGAGTTCAGGAGATTGTCTTGACCAGGACCACATCCCTAAATGCATTGAAGTAACTGCCATGTGATTGGTTGATTAGATAATTGCATTAATGAGAAATTGAACAGGTGTTCCTAATAAGCCTTTAGGTCAGTATATATATATATATATATATATGCACACTTTAGTCAAATTTGTGCCTTCTCACTTTTGGAAAGCACTAGCTGCCAATGGCATTTTAGTATTATTTCTATACTTTTTGACTCTTTCCCTGCCATTGACGAGATAAAAACGACGATCATCATAAACGGAAGGATCAGAAACAATTTAGATCATATATATTGATCATGCATGTAGATCGTGTTTTGACAATTTTGAATCTGATCGTGACGAAGTAGGCTAGTCAGTGACGGAGATGCCTTTACAGACACAGAAACATCTCTAGTTATGTTGTGGATAGATCTATAACCCGGCGATATGAATATAAATATGTATACGTGTGTGCATAATCTTGTGTGTGTGTGTGTGTCTGTTCTGTTTACTGAATGCAATTTCATTTATTCATATAATTATTTACAGGTGAAAGAATATGATTTCTGAATGTATTTTACTTGAAAATGCAGTACTTTGATAAAAATGCATTTTTCTCAATTTTTTTTCCCCAAAATGTTGTATTTCTGAAGAAACCTCTCTGCATTCAAATGATGATAAAACATGAACACATAAAGATGGAACAAAATTGATTTTTTTTGTTTGAAAGCAGAGGCTTGGTTCGTTATTTTGATATATAATATGTTCATATATGCATAGCAGAAAATATTCTGAAGGCTGTCAAATTTAGTAAGTGAATTTTTGGCAGTGAAAAAAAAATTGCTAACGGGGAAAGAGTCAATTATTTATACATGTTTTGAATAACTTTTTATTTTTATTATTACTGTTTGATATTTTATTTATGTAAGTTATTTGATATTTCAGTTGGGTTTGTTTTCTGCGATGTATAATTAGTTTATTATTTTAGTTCAGGTTTAATAAAGCTTTTTTGTTTTTTGTTTTTTTCTCCAGTTAGTGATTTTAATGTTTAAACTTGCCAACTTTTCTAATTTTCATTTATTTTTTTTTTCCATCTAATATGTACATTTTCCCGCAGCTTAATTTCAATTAACACATTTTTTAAAATCATTTTAAATATAATTGGCAATAATAACCCTGCTAACTGTCTTGTTACTATGTTGCACATATAAGAGAAGAGTCACTTCAGGAATAAATCAATCTAATTAAACTGAACTGACTTCTCTGCTCTATGTATTTGGATTCTTATTGTAGTTGAACCTCTTTGAACTCTGTGTATTTCTGGGTTAGATTCAGTGATTGGGGGCAATCTTCTCAGAAACAGTCTTTTCAGATCTCATCAAAAGCATCAGTCCTGTTATTGAGCATCTGTGTGATGCCTCCAGCTCCTGTCAGTAAACAGCTTGTGATGCTAACTGTCTTTGTTCTGTCTTAATGTAATGTTCAGTGACTTGTCAAGATGTACAATGCAATCTTCAGACGTGTTTCTTTTTTTGTTGACTCTTGTCTATTCATTTAAAGATTTGAACAACTACATCATTGTTTCTGTAGAAATTAAGGATGACTACTTCACAGCACACTTGACACTTTTATTATGTATTTTGTCTTTTAATGCACAGATAATTCAATTGTAATATGTCTCAGAATACAGAAGTCTCTAACTTTTTTAAAAAAAAGAAAGGACCCATTTTATAAGTTCATAACTGTTCGTGAACTTGCATCTCGCTTCTCAGAGCTGAGTAGTTAGGTTCAGTGGTTATATGCTTTATTTGAAATGCCTATGAAGGATATGAATGAGAAACCCAGATGGTAGAAATGTGAGTCTGGTGCAGTTACATATATACTGTAGCTTGCACAATACAGAAAGATTGCCTGGGCATCCTAGCTATTTGAGATAGACTTCTGGGGTCTACTGACCCTCGTTTGAGATCTGCCATCCTAACGGCCCTAGAAATCTCTGGAGATTGAAGGTATAGTCTGTTTTTTTTTCCATGGCTACTGACTAGAGCACATAGTGAAGCAGAAACTTCTAAATGAATTCCCCCCGGACCTGAATGGACTCATCCCATCCATTAAGATTCCCTTGAGATTCACCTTGCAGTCCAAATAATTCCATTTAGACACATTTTAATGTGTGTTGTGTTTCACGCACTGCTTGCTCCAGGTAACTGCTGAACCTCGAATGATCTGTGCTTTTAACTTCTGCCAGTTGTCTTCTCTTCTTTCTGTCTGGTTGAGGAGAGTTTGAGCCATAATATTGTGTGAATTCACTGTCTGAATGTACATATATATATATATATATATATATATAAAAGTCTGCATTTTGAACGGTGAGTGAACATTTGACACAGAAGTATTCGCCAAGTATGGGGCCCTAAGCGGCCACTTACCTCGCTTATTGGTTAAGTCCGCCCCTGCATACTGGGTAGCGATCACCTGATAGATACGTGTCGTGCACCTATCGTTCAAAAGTCAAATATAAAATATAATAATAAATGCATTTGATTGGTAAATCAAGCTAAAACTGTATGCTTAAATCACAAATGGTATTGCATGGAATTTACGGAAAGCTCAACTAAATAATTGCGTTAATCAACATGTTAATAGGTGGGGGGCGTAATGGCTTTTTTGATCAGCCGCATCGGCACGTCAGTTAATCTACCTCACAGCCAATCACGGCCCCCTCCTTGCTCGGGCCCCAGGGCTTAAGCCCCGCCTAGCCCTGTGGTTAATGCAGCCTTGTATTATATATATATATATATATATTAGTGCTGTCAATCGATTGGAAAAAAAAACTAATTAATCGCATATTTTTCTGAAATTAATCGTGATTAATTCCAACTAACAGTAAGATTTTAAAAAATTATTTTATATTGCAATAATTTCACATTAAAACATTAAATTAATGTACAAACAACGTAAAAACTACAGTTTTTAATATTTATATAGTAGCATCTTTTTTTGTGACTGAAAGCCAGCATTTCTCTGATGTCTTTGGAATAGATTTTTTCCCCCTAGTAGCTATTTAATCAGTGAATAGCCATTCAAAATTACAAAGCTATCTCATAAAACCAATAAACCAAACAATCTTCACATAAAACCATTATAATACCAATACTGATTTCTTTATAAAATTGTCCCCCCTCCCCAAATTGTTTTTTAACCCTTGACTATAGTTTTTAACATTACAGTATACTGTAATCGAGAGCTATCAATTTTAACGTTTAGACTTCATCATCATATAACCCATTATAATAATGTCTTATTTACTTGTGCACTTCAGCAGAAATATACAGAAATTGAAATTGAAGTTATCAGACACATTCTAAATTAAATAGATGAATCCATAAAGCTATCCCCTTTTTTCTTTGTCCTTTGCTGATTACAAGAAAAATACATGTTGGTCAATAATACGTTATAAGTAGCTGATTTACTCTCAACTCTTTTTACCTTTTCTGACCCACTTCAGGTCAGGCGTGTTAGATGAGTGAGACAGCGCTGGGCTGCTCCAAAACATTTCAAAGACATGTTCTTAAATATATTACATGCTTGCACAGTTTTAAGGCAGCTTTAATCGTCTTTTTGGAAGTTTCATGACTTAACTGACCACGACATTGCATGCACGTAGCTTATTTCGCTCTTTTAAATGAAAGGATACAGCCTACAGCATGCTCTGGTATCTTTGTGCATGTATTTGAAGAGCGCACACTGCAAGCACAGTACCGTTTGCCTGGCGCTGAAGTGAGGTGGAACGCGCGTCTGAAATGTCTCCCATTTGATGTGGTAGTAAAGACGTTCTGCAACTGAATAAATCACTTCTTGTCAAGAGAAAAAGTGACAGAAGCAGCAGTTGTGAGTGGGGTGACCAATCCTAGCCATGCCCCTGCGTTAATTGCATTAAATATTTTTAATGCATTAATCTGAAAAAATTGTAATATAAATAATATGTAATAATTAATATGAAGAAATATATATATATATATATACACACACACTGTATACAGTATATATATATATATATATATATATATAGAGAGAGAGAGAGAGAGAGAGAGAGAGAGAAATTTATTCCTATGAGGCTGAGTTTTCTGAGAAATCTGAGATAACATTTATACTGGAGGATTCTTTAATAAGTGGAAATTTCATAAGAACAGTATTTGTTTAAAAATAAAGTTTTTGTCATCTTTAATCAATTCAAATCATGAATATGAATGAGCCTATGAATAATTTTGGCAAATATTTGGCACATTTATTTATTTTTTTTACTTATTTATTGCTTAGCTTAAAAATGTTTGAGAACGTTTTGAGTTCTGAAAGTTGCTATATATTTTCAAACTACAATACATCTTTTTTTTTAAGCGAAAGATTAAAAAAAAAAAAGTATTTCTTATTATGTGATCCCCTTCACTGTTTTTATGTGCAATAAATATGGTTTCCATTTTCCACACTATTAAAATGGCATATATTTCCATACAATACTGCATTCAATTACCTAGAAAAGCCCAAGCATAATCGTGTTCTCTTTAACCCATGACAACTGATTTCAAGACTCTGCTTTTTTGCTCAGTCCTTTGAAAAGCACAGCTGTATAATGAAATACAAATCACAATGACGAATCAGTTATATTCAGAGAAAAGGCTCTTAACCAAGATGAGAAAAATCTGGCTTTAAATGGTTACATGGCTTTAACTTAACAGAGCGTGATTGCAGATTTTAATGACTGCCTGTTTTTAATGGCCACCTCTGTCTTTTCTCTCTTTTTTTTCTCAGCTGTATAGTTCATTTGACTTTGGCCGAAAGTGGCAGCTGATTCACGAGCGAGTGACTCCAAATCGCTTCTACTGGTAGGTGATACAGTCACAGTCCCGCCTCATCTACATTTCTCACACAATGCCACTAACTTACAATTTTATGGACGAACAAGAAGATTTTAGTCGAGTGCTGGTTGACATTGATGCGTTCGTGATATGTGGAACGAGTTTGAGCAATTGAGAAGATGGATACGGTTGAAAATTGTGTCCTTTTTTTGCCCACTCTTATGCTTAGAAAATGCAGAGGCTGTTGTTCATGTCGACGTGAGATGAAAACTGCAAAGATGTGTGAGCTCTAAGAACTTTGTTGCACAACTCCTCTCCATTCAATATCAAGACAATAAATGAAAGGGGGAGAATAAGCATGGCAGAGGGAGATGGAAAGAAAATAGAGGCATAAAGATGGCTGAGGAGAGTGAAAGAGAAAGCAATTGTACTCCACAGTGCTTCTAGACTTTAAAGTTTTTGTTTTACACATAAAGAAATGGATAGAACTTTTGGAAAAAAGAAAACAAAATCTCTTTAAATTGATGCACACCCACATGAGATAAAGACTCCAGTAGGGTTGTGGAATGAATTGTGATTTTCTGTTTAAAATGGTAATTTTAAAATACGTGGTTTGTAGGACTGCAAAAATTATTATTATTATTATTGCATAAACATATATATATTATTAATTGAGCTTTTATCTTAGACTGCAGTCACATTAACTTTCATTAAAACGGTCCTATACAGTATTGCATGAAGTGGGTTGCCATATTGAGGTCACTTTACTCATGGAATTCTACTTGTTTTATCTGACTAACCCCACTTTTATTGGCTGACTTTTATTAAACTATAAAATTGCAATACTAATATATGGATATCTTTATTTCTTAATTGTCAACCTTTAAACCTGTCTTATATTACATGAAGTGGGTTGCCATATCTACATAACCCCTCTTTTATTGGCTGAGAATGAAACATTTATATAATGATTTTTGCTGAACATGACACAAAGATGGATTTAAATCGCAAGAAAAGTATTTATGTGAGATTTACGCAAATACATTGGCATTCTTAGTCAAAGCTTTCTTACCAAAGTGAATGAATCACACAGGAAGTAGTTAAGAATATATGAAACTTACATCAACTGAAGGATGTTTTAGACTGTTAGTGAGAAAGCAGAGTTTTTATCAGAAGTTTGTCTTCAGTCTGTGCATGAGTCACACAGCATGGGTACACTGGTACAGCCTACTTGAGCTATAAAAGACACAGTCTAGTTAATGGTAGGGTTGTTTAAGGGCTGGTGCACCACACACTCATGTTTCCAACAGGTGTCATCATTCTCATTTCCATTGTACTCCTTCACTGTCACCATCATGCACAAATATACACCTACAAATACATGGGATTTAGACATGCTTCTTGATGCTGCTGTAAATTGTACTTTGATTCTTTTTCCCCATCATGTGGCATTTGGGGAAGTGGCACCTCACAACTCTTTTTTCACTTTGCTGGCTAAAATGGACCTTCAGTAAGACATCTGTTATGGATTTTTTCATCTCTGTGATAAAACTGCTTTCTCCTCGCTCTGGTGTGTCTAATGCAGGTCAGTAACCGGTCTGGACAAGGAGTTAGATCTGGTGCACATGGAGGCCCACACTCCTGATGGCCGTGAGTTGCTTCTTTCTGTTTTTTGTCTACAACAGTGTATGGCAGTATAGTGGTAGGAAATTAGACGTATGCTGGTGATTCATATCTTTTCATTTGGTATGCTAAAAAAGACTGACTGTCACTGACCCCCAGGTCATGGACCTAGCCCTGAATTGAATTGAATTAAGCAAAAACAAATAATTCAAAACATAATATTTTTTCCTAAATTTGATGAGTGAAATGAGTAAGTCGTTTTATTACTCACTCAACAGATTTGTTTGGAAAAGTGATTGCAGATTCTTCTTCATTCCTCACTTACTCTGATTCATTTGATGAAAAAAAAAACAGAAAGAAAGAGCCAAAATTTTCTTGCTGATGCCTCACTCAGAAAGTGAGTTCATTCTGAAACAACCTGTCCTTATACTTTCACAAACAATATTTTCGTTCAGTGTCAGAGTCTCGTTCAGTCTCAAAACACTGACTCTATGGCACAGTGAAGAGGTATATTTCTTTAGTACGCTCGTCCATTCGAAGAAATGCTCTTTCACAGTACGTACTAAGGTTATTTTGAATTCTCTTTTTTCCCACCTTCCTCTCACATCCCATCTACTGATCTACAGTACACTCCTACTTCAGTCCTGATGTTAGAGGAGGTAAAGAGATGAGAAGAGAGAACGTGAGCTTGGGAATGAGGATAAAGCCAATCCTGCGGGCAGCTAGACAGGATTACCGTAATGATAAACACACCATCTGATAGCAGAATAATATAGGACCTGAAATCTCTCCGCATAAATTTCTCTCACTGGCTAAAGGCATATAGTCCATTGAAAAAGTTAAATTCTGACATTGTTTACTCACCCTTATTTGGAAAAAGAAATTTGGCTTCGAAAATGCTCTTTGTGTGTTCAGTGGGGGAAAAGAAGTTGACATAGGGGTGACAAACATGTTTCAGTTGTTTGAATGAACTTTCCATTTAATATTGGATATATAATTATGAATCTTCAACCTAATGTTCCTTGAAGTTGATGCGTCTCTAGAGATACTGAGAAGCAGTCAGAGGTTGCTTGACTCAATGCCCCCAGAATCAGAATCTAATTAACAACTAGATTCCTGTTTCTGTCTCTCCTTACAACAGATTGTCAGTATGTGACATGCAGAGCTCAAGCTTGCTCTGAATCCAGTAGGACATATCCATTTTCTGGCTATATTGAGACCAACTCGCTCGTGGTTCAAGATGAATACGTGTTTGTTCAGGTAAGGACCAGAAATCACTTACTTTGATATATTAATTAGATATCAAATGTAGTATCAATATGCATTAACTGTACTTATTTTAACCAGATTATTACGTTTGATCAGTAACAAATTTATAGTTATTTTAAGCAGCATCTTCTGAAAAGCTTTAAGACCCATTCACACCAAGCACAATAACTATAAAGATAACGATATACAGTAGCTCTAAATATCATTCTCAATATTAAAGAATAGCCACAACTATAACAATAAAGGCACAGAGAAATGATATCACTGAAAAATTTTCTGAATATTTTTTTTTCCATGATGAATGATACAAACATTGACAGCCAATCGGAATCCATCCTGCTGTAATTAACTTGATCATTTAAAGCGGCAGACGCACATGCGCTAAGAATATTGTTCTCTGGAGTGGACAAAATATTGTTATTTTTGTAGTCATCTTTATAGCTATCATTCTTGGTGTAAATGGAGCTTTAGACAAAAAAAAAGTCAAATTGCATAATTTAATTGTTAATTGTTTTAATGACATGTGCAGTTGGAAGTAAACCTATGGGTGAGGCTTCCGGTTCGTTAGACGCCGTAAGTAAATAACGAGGAGAATAACAATGTGCAATAAATGGTAAAACTATTACAGTGTTCCAGTGTGTTCATAATTAAGATAATACATTAAAATAACATGATAAGACACACCAATTTTCAATATCAAGCAGCAAAACGAACTGCCCCATTCCGCCCCTGACGGCAGCGCCCATTTTTACGTCAGGAAAAAGGTGAATATAGTGCATAGAACAGGGGTGGTAATGTCGGACCTGGAGAGCCGCAGCCCTGCAGAGTTTTGCTTCAACCCTAATCAAACACACCTGAACAAGCTAATCAAAGTCTGAAGGGTTACTGGGAAGCTACAGGCAGGTGAGATTTATAAGGGTTGGAGCTGAACTCTGCAGGGCTGTGACTCTCCAAGACTGGAGTTAGCCACCCCTGGCACAGACTGTAACAACAGAGTAATATATCCATTTATATTACTTGATTAAACTAACTATGACGAGGCCTTCTGTCTTCACTCCCATGGTGTTGCTGCTCATTTGCAATAAGTTGAACTCTGCTCACCTCAAATCTTCAAATCTCATTGAAAATGAATGACTTCTGCTTGCTTTGGGCTGCAGACCACCATCAGTCTGAATATACCTTAAAGAAATAGTTCACCCAAAAATGAACATTCTGTTATAATTTCTGTTATAATTTTTTCACCCTAATGCCATTCCCAACTAAAAAACAAAGTTCCCTTAACATTCAGGCCAACTTTTGTGCATAAATATGCATGTGTTCTTGTGTCATTTTCAACTCCCTAGTGAATCATAATCATAATCTTATACTCAAGGGAAAATGTGAAATGGTAATGGCCCAAATTTCCAATTCCAATCCAGGGCAGTTTTTGAATATATTAATTTCCGTCTGCATGAAAACAATTGTCTTCGCAGCAGTACATATTAGGGTGGGAAATAGAGATTGGGCACCTAGAGAATACAAATAAATGCATGGCCAAAACTTTGGACTGGGAATTATAAATGACAGTATTTCCCAGCCAATGGAAAGGTTCCTCGCACTGATGGCAAGTTTCAAAACATTTACTCACAAACCTCTTGGAAGTCTAAGAGCAGTGCAGATAACAAGTCCTGCCAATAAGGAGTGGATGTTCAACTCCAATGTTTTGTCACGCCACATCACAGTCCAAAGAATGTGAAACAGAAAAATCGATCATCCCAATTTCTTTCGAAGTTCAACTGCCCCTGGAAAGCATCGATCCTGCCTGCT
This sequence comes from Enteromius mattozi, assembly GCA_032359235.1. Lineage (NCBI taxonomy): Eukaryota > Metazoa > Chordata > Actinopteri > Cypriniformes > Cyprinidae > Enteromius > Enteromius mattozi. The sequence continues at coordinate 23,455,413 of JAUMHE010000042.1, forward strand.
CCTTCCTTCTGTTGCACGCAGAGGAGCTTTTTGGAGACACGTAGGACATGCTGTTTGTTTAGAACTTTCTCCAGACCGCCACTCTCCTTCTCTGCCTCTCTCTCCTCATTTATTGAATGCACGTTATACCTGCTAAGAAGCATAATTGTTTCTGTCATATAATCACGGAGTCATTTTTATTCCCATGTTCAAATCGGAATCCTGTTGGGTGTATATATGCCCTCTAATTGAAATTCTGAAAAGAGGTGGGATGAATTAAACGTGTCTGCTACTTTGGCAGGATGAAGTACCTTTTGTGCTGCGCAAGAGTTATTTATTTCATTCTCCATTCCCCCTTGTGCAGCTGTAGATATGACAAGCTTCTGACAGTTCCTGCTGTGTATGCTAACAACCAGTGTGTATTTGCTACGTGCGCTATCATTAGCGCCAACAATCCCCCTTGGAGCGGGGTGGGAGCGGGCGCGTTGCTTGTGAGAATTAAAGATTTCTCTTGACAGAGAATAATGAGGGTATTGATTGTCCTACAAGATATTTACCACTCTCCACTCTTGAACTGCAAAGGGCATCGACAAACCAAGACCAAGCAGTATCCTCCAAATCATGGTGGGGAGATTTTAAATGGGTCGTTCTAGACATCAGCTGCGCAATTCGTTACTGAATTAGCCTTCTGAATTTACAGCTTTGTGTAAAGTGCTGGAGGAGACAGTAAGTTAATAGCTCAGATTCTCATTGGAAGTGCTAGGGCTCAGTGTTGCCAAGTCCACAGTTTTACCACCGGATCACTATTTCCACAAAAGGGGGACTCCTGCAACCTGGAACATGATTTCAACAGAGCATACCTTTGATGGCGTGGAAAACCGTGGGGCAAAAAATGCGACTGAGCTAGTTGTGGGCTGTGCTGTGCTGTAGGAGACAGTAATAGTTCAGATTCTCATTAAATATTCTAGGGTTCATGGTTGCCAAGTCCACCAGATCACTATTTCGACAAACAGGGATTTTTTCCCACTGGAAAATAATTCCAACAGAGTGTACCAGGAGTGAAAAACTGGAAAAATGCAATTAGGCTAGCTTTGGGATGAGTTTGTTTCGCAAACCTGGCAACCTTGCTAGGGTTGGACACTATGACAGTATATACTGCTGGAAAAAATTATGATATATATTCTGCTATGCTATGTTAGAAACATTACAAAACAAAACTTAACCTGTTAGGTTAACATGCACAACCTTTCTTGCTTGGGTTAGTTTAACCCAGGGGCATCCAATCCTGCTTGTGGCTCCAACACACAAGTTTCTATTGAGTCTCAAGACCTTGATTTGTTCTTTGTTGGTCAAGGTGTGTTTAATTGGGGTTGGAGCCAAACTCTGCAGGACAGTGACTTTGGACACATTTACCCAGCTCTGAGTTGCCAGTTACTTTTAACAAAGCCAACAGTTTCTGTCAATAGATTTCCCCAGCATTGATGCCAGATATTTGATATCTGAGATATTTGTTATTATTATTATTATTATTTTTTTTCATGCAGGTGACGACCACTGGCAGAGCAAGCTACTACGTGTCCTATCAAAGAGAAGCTTTTGTACGCATTAAAATCCCCAAATACTCCCTGCCCAAGGTAAGAGAATACCTAAAATGTCAAATGAATTAGCTGGAGTAGACCAAATATTTACATCTAGACAACTAGACAATTTATAATTGAATTGATTACTTTGCTAAGCCCAGTGGTTTTGACCTTTACTGACATCTATTGGTATGGATGAATGATCAGTCAAAAGCTTTTTAGTTGCTAATGCAGAGCACGTTTCAGCACATTCCTGTTCAAGAACTGAAGTGTAAAATTTTTTCACTTGGCTTGCTTTGGTCAGTTGGGTATACATTAAAACACATGTTCAGCTGAGCCTTGCGCAAACATGTAATCCTGTAGATCATGCCCACCGAGAACTAGCAGGGGTCCTCGCTAATGACTTCTGCTTTTTTTTTCTCACCCTTAGCTGTCTTTTCCACTTTTTTTTCTCTTTCTGATTTCTAGGACATGCATATCGTGAGCACAGATCAAGGTCAGGTTTTCACCGCCGTCCAGGAGTGGAACCAGAACGATACCTACAACCTGTACATATCTGACGCGCGTGGCATATACTTCACCTTGGCCCTGGAGAACGTCAGGACCAGCCGTGGACTCGGAGGCAACAGCATGATCGACCTTTACGAGGCATAACTTCATCACTAACTTGTTAACAAGCTAACATTAGCCTTCAAGTCAACGGCTTCATGCTAGATGCTCATTACTCCTCGCTCTGCATTAGAATTCATGTCAGACGCTACTTCTCGCCCTGGCACTCAAGCATAGCCCACATTATCTTAAGCCTCTGGGGAATTAGCAAGCGTAAATGAACGATAGCAATGAAGACAGAGAGATAAATTGAGTTGTAGTTAAATGTTGTCGAGGGGGGTGAGGAGAGAGATTGCTGATTCAATGGGAACTGCTCGTGTTTTGTGTATGACTCCTTTTTAAAGGGAGCCTATCACGAGGAATGAAGTTTCCCTTGATCTTTCGAGATAAAAGAGTTCATTGTACCAAGAAGACATCGAAACTTGTTTCCCTCTGGAAAATCTTACTCAAGTTTAGCAGTGTTTTGGAGCATAGCTGATTTCTTAGCCGACTTAAGCTTGGTTAGGAAATACTGTTACTTCAGTAAAGAACAATCCTCAAATTCAAAAAAAAATTCTAATTATCTTAATTGCCCCAAAACACACTTTTTATTATGTCTAGGCAATTATTTTGAGTTTTGTTGTTTTGCTTACTGTTTTAAGATCTAAAGAAGATTGAGAGATTGGCACAAGCATCAGTCTTAAGGACTTATTGGAGACATTTTAGAGAGAAAAAGTCTTATTGGAACTCGTCTTATTATAAAAACGAATAAAAGAAAATAACATACGACAGATGAAACTAAATGAAAGGAAGTGCTTTTCTCTCTGTCATTTTCTCCTGTTGTCTCTCTTTCTAATCTGCATTATACTTCTTTTGGGTCAGTGGCATTGTTGTGTTTCTTCTTTTAATGAGACTGGGGTATTAGACAATTCTTTAATTTTTTTTTATTTATTTTTTTTTATCTTGTACCAAGTATAAAGTTCAAAGGTCAAGTAGATTTGTTTTCAGAAATATCCAGGCCTATGTATATATTATATTGATTTACATTTAATTAAATTAAGTTTTTCTTTTCTTTTTTATTTTGTTTTGTTTTAACTTTTTACCTTTCAGAAAAATATTACATTAACAGGAAAAAAAAATACATAGAGTGGTCTAAAAAAGTAATTAAAGTGTGCAGCCTTTATAGTCTATATCTACAGTCTATCTATCTATCTATCTATCTATCTTTCTATAATTCCCTATATACATTTATTATCTTCATTCATTTCTATTTTAAATAATAAAATCACTACTCACTAGTCTACCACATTTTTTTCATCACCTTTTTTTCTTGGGAGGATAAATCCTCTCTTGAAAACCTGAGTATCGGAAGTATCAACATTTCAAGATCGATCCGGCCGTCTGTGGCTAGAACTCTAACACTGCCTGTAGCTTTTCTGTAAGAATAGATTTGCCAATTGAGTTCAAGGAAACCATTTCTCCTTCATGACAGTAAGACATTACCATCAGAATATGGTCGCTCTTAGCATATACTATATCATATTGCTTTAAAATTAGCAGCCTCCACCAAGCACAAAAAAAAAGAGAAATGAAACATTCGCTTCCCTTGTCCAAGAAGCTAAAAATAGTCTCCATTAGTGAGTGCAAGCAAGGATGGTTTCATTAATGCTTTGGTTATGATGCATCTCCCCACTTCTGTGCCAAGGCTGGCTCAATGCACGCTCACCCTGCCAATACTGAATCAGCAGTCCATCCATATCTCTAATAGATTGCAGCAGCCTTCATTAATGCTTACTGAAACCTGGCTTTTTTCACTGAAGCTCCAGTTGGAGCCTAGGTATAAATGCGGTTTGTGACTGGACGTTTGTCATATTTATCTCTCTATTGATCAGCGAGAAGTGAGGTTGCTTTACTTTTATATATTTTTATAACGGTAATGATTGATAATGCATATTTTGGTTCTGGCACACACTTCTTTGGTGTTGGCATCAGCAGTCTGCTGCCCCGTATGCAAAGTACATACACAGCTTACCCTGGAAACGAATATAGAATTCAAATATACAAAAGTTTAAAAGTGAGTTATTTTATTTATTTTTTTTTACATTATTATTTTCTCCGACAAGGGTTAATGAAATGTATCACAAGTGACAGCACTTTTACATTACAAAAATAAAATAATAAAATAAAATGAAATACAAAATAATTTCCACAAAAATATTAAGCATTCCCACAAAATGTTTTTTTTTTTTTTTCTGTTGACAATAATAAGAATCATAATAAATGTTTTAAGCACCAAATCAGCATATTATAAAGATTTCTGAAGGATAATGAGATACAAAACACTGTATTCAGTTTATGTTGAAATACCAGCTTTAAAATCAGAGGACTACATTGCATTTTTAAAATATATTAAAATAGAAAAAATATTGAATGTAATATGTAATAATAATATGTAATATGTCATATGTAATGATATTTTACAATATTACAGTTTTTACAGTATTTCTGTTAAAATAAATTAATATTTTAAATTTAAAAATGTTAAATAAAATTATTATAAAATAACTGTGTGTGTGTATATATATATATATATATACATAAAATATAAAACCAACTATAAAATAATAATGTATTATTATATTATTATTTCACAAAATTGATTTAGTTATCTGTTAGATAAAAGTTATCTTGGTGCACATAAGTGACTTCTTTGCAGAACATTACAATAAAAACATTACTGTATAATACACACAGTTTATGAACATATATACTGTATATACATGGCATAGCTTTACACACAATAACAAACTAAGTGTCATTAATAACAGCAAGATCTCCTCAGTCATTTAACACTTGTTTTAAACAGAAGTATTTCATGCTAGAGATCTTTGCTTTATTTGCTCACTTGCTTGCATAGCGCTGAACACGGACTCCTGATGAATTCATCGTAAACACGATCGAGCAGCTGATCCGCTCGCTGAAGTATTACCCGATTTGCAGAGCATGCTGAATATGAACCGCTCTACCACAACCAGTACATCCATCTTCTTCCGGGAGAACATTGGAACGGAGAGATGGAAGCTAAAGGATAATAAATAATTACCGCTGTGATTGACATGTCTGGCCAGCGGAGGAGGGGACCTCATTAGCCGCGTCCATCCGATGTGGCTCCGTCACTCTGACACTGTCAAATGCAGTCCCTATTAGTGCCACTTACAGACTCGAACCCTGGCTTAGAGCATGCTTCGCTAGCGGGGCGCGATTTAAAATGGGTCGCTAGCACCACTGTCACCATTCAGTATTGCTAAGTTTGGGCTTGTTTTAAGCCAAAGATGAGCAGCCTGGCACTGGGTTAGATCCTTGTCAGCTGGAGTAATAGCATGTCAGAGAGATTGGGAGTGGGCGCTAGTGTCTGCATAATTAAGAGACTTTATTAGATGACAGTCCAAAGCCCTGTAATGCTGAATGTAGATGTTCATGTTCATATTTGTATCGTATTTCTTCCCCCTTGTTCCCAGGTAGCAGGGATTGAAGGTATGCTCATTGCTAATAGGAAGTTGGAGAACCAGGTGAAGACGTACATTACGTACAACAAGGGCCGGGACTGGAGGCTTTTGCAGGCACCCGCTACTGACCTGGTGGGAAATCCTATTCATTGTGTGCTGGTAAGAAACACATGTTGGATGAATTATTTGTTTGATTTAGTTATTTTTTTTTAATGAATTAAAATTTAACTGTTTAACAGATTTCTGTTTAACAGAAACTATTCCATTAACTTGGTCTGGATTGATATTTATGTTAATCATAACTAAATATCTAAAATTATATTTTATTTTTTTCACAACATAATTTTTATTAGTGAGTAATCCATTCTCTCAAACTATTATTGTTATTATTATTTTATTCCCGTTTATCATTACTAAATTACCTAAAATTGTATATATTTATTTATTTTATATAAGTGAGTGAACTATTCCTTTAACTCAGTCTATTTATGTTAATTGTTACTAAAATAAAAACTACAATATTATGAAATTATATTATACAAAATATAATTTACTCATGTGATCAAAGCTGAATTTTTAGCATCTTCACCTCAATCTACAGTGTCACAGGATCCTTCAGAAATCAGTCTAATATGCCGATTTGCTGCTCAAGAAACATTTATTGTCAATGCTGAAAATAGTTACACTGCATATTGGAAATTGAGATTTAATATTATTCTAATACTATTCTAATATTATTACTCTGGTTTGGTTTGGTTTGACTTGATTTGATTTGATTTGATTTGATTTGATTTGATTCTATGTAAAATATTTATTTTGCTATCATGCAACCTGCTTAATCTAAATTCTTTCAAGGTAATATTCCTTCTCCAACAGATTTGATAAAAGGCAACATACTCTCTAATGCATAATCAGAAATGCTATAAGATCTGCTCAAGTAATACCTTTTTACTATTTGTAAATGGGGAAATATTGATATGCATAGAGAATCATTGATATTTAGCAGCCATATCATGTTTAGAGGCAAAAGAAAAACATCAAGGCCAAAGAAGCACACACAGAAAGCTCCAGCAGACTGAAGAGGCATGTATTAGTCAAACTCTCATTAGCCTCCTATAATCCTTACCATTACCGACTCCAAATCCTGTTGCCTTTGCCGTCCACGTAATAATGTCAAGCCACCTATTGAGGGGATGAAAAGGACAATTTGTGGTGCATGGAGAGCAGATATAATTATGGTTTTGTTATGTTGGAGGTCTCAGGAGAGTTGCTTTTCTGCTTTAATGTCAAATCCCTGTCTTTTGCCGGTAATGACTCTAAAAGGCAATTAGCGTTCACGGTAAGGGTAGCGGTCTCGACAGAGGGCACTCCAAACATGATTGTATTATTTGTCCATTTTGTGGTGGAAACTGCAGTCGATATGTTATTGTTATTCATTTGAGCACTTCAAGTTGTTATCTTTCTAGTGTTGGATAAATGAGTACATGATACCCACTATTGCACTCAGTAATAAAACATCACACCTACCCTTTATTACAAAACCAAACACATACTTCTACAAGTCATGGCTGGAGGCTCTCTACATTTGTAAGCATCAAAGCTGCATGTTATTTCTGAGTATTTACTAGCACAGACCAATCATGTGGAAGATTGAGGCTGCAATTCAGCAACAGTAAAATGAAATCAAATCCTGCTTTATTTGAAAATGGTATAAATTTGACTCGCACTACCATTCAAAAGTTTGATTCAGGATTTATTAAATGTTTTTAAAAGAAGTCTCTTAAAGTCTTCCAAAATACTATAAAATCTATAATATTGTAAAATATTAAAATTAAAATTAAAATTATTAAAATGTTAAATAGCTGTTTTCCTTTTTAATGTATTTTAAAATATAATTCATTAATACTTTAATAATAATAATTAATTTATCAAAGCTGAATTTTTAGCATCTTCACCTCAATCTACAGTGTCACATGATCCTTAAGAAATCAGTCTAATATGCTGATTTGCTTCTTAAGAAATATTTATTGTCAATGCCGAAAATAGTTACACTATTATATTGGAAGTTGAGATTTAATATTATTCTACAAAACACAATAAATAGCTACATTGTTTCATTTCTTATTCTAACAAGAAAAATAAAGTAGACAACTTGATAACACTTTATTTTAAGGTGTCCTTATTACACGTACATTTTAAAGAGCAGGTCATATGGGTTCTCGAAAATATCTTAGTTTGTAATGTAGCTGTCCTTCAATATAAACAGTCTGCAAAGTTGTTACTGAAAAAACTGCATGATAAAGAAAGATATTGTCTCTCAAAAGAAAGAGCCGACTCAGAATCGCCTTAATGAGTCGCTACATTTTTGAATCTTCTGCCTGTTACCGGTATACCTCCCTAGGTAACATATTTGCATATTATTGCATATTATTGCATATTATTAATGCAACACATCATAAGCAAACAAAATACATCAACAAGTCATAGTTCCTGCATTATGTGATAGAAATGTTTGCAGATGTTAGCAGAGACAGGTGTGATCCTGTATGTTAAAAGAAGATGATAACATTGCACAGCAATATTTATTCTCTCTGTAATTTGGTTGCCAGACATCTTCTTTGTTCATAGTCGAACACCTGCTAAGCTAAGATTGCTTTTGCCATTTTGCATTGTTTTATATCATCTGGCCTTTATGGTTTAAAAAAGACATATCAGGTTGGAATATTGTAGTAACGGAAAATAGAATCATTTCCACAGTGGTTACAGTTTCCTAAATTCTGTTGCCTTGATATTAACTTGATTGCTTGAGTTTGCTTTGTAGATTTATCGTCTTGATTTACCTGAGCTGTGTTATTTTGTTTACACGCAGATCTCCGACGGCAAGATTAACGGTATCCAGTGTGCAATAGATCACCCAGCGTTATCCACGTTTCTCCAGGGTCATGACAGTGAATTATGGGAGTTGTTTCTGTATTATGAATTGTGTAATATTAAGCATAAAGTCACCAGCGTTATGGCCGACGCAGCAGCACTCGTGCGCTTATTGTCTTAGACTTGCTCATGCCTGCGGGATCACATCGGCTTCTTTTGATTGACAGCTACATAATAGCTTTGTTGTGGCTAATGGAAGATGTGTCACTTTCTCTCTGCTCAGCCGTTTTGCTCGCTGCACCTACAACTGCAGATGTCAGAGAACCCGTACCTCTCAGGCTCCATCTCCACCAAGAGCTCGGCGCCGGGAGTCATCGTGGCTACAGGTAAATGAAAACATGAGCGGCGTGTGTGGGACTGTCATGTTCGGCCGCTGTTGGGTGTGTTGGCATGTTTGTAAGAAACTTAAACATTGCTTGTTACGTCAGGCTGGTCAGTAAGGATACTTTTTTATAGAGATTTTGTTGCAGATCCTCACGTTTGTTTGTAGTCTACCTAAATCAAAAATACAAATAACTTCTAAATGGATGGTTCACCTGAAAAATGAAAATTAACTCATGTCGTCCCCAAACAGATTTTCTGTCTTCTCTAGAACATGAAATAGCTCTGGTATAAACCAAAACTTTGGTTTATTGGTTTATACCGATATATACATATACTGTATATATGTTTTGTTTTGTTTTAATATTCCTGTGAACTATTCCTTTAGCTCAGTCAGTTTGCTATTTATGTTAATCATTACAGAAATGCCTAACATTGTTGAATTAAATTAAGTTAAATGAATCTAATATGGCCTTGCGACAATGTGCTCCACCTAATAGTTCACAAATGTTCACAAATGTAGACCACACACATACACACACACACACACACACACACACACACACACATATAAGTGTCAATACTTATTTAAACTATACACTTGTTCTGTACGATAATGAGTAGTGAGGTGTCAAATCAGTTCTGAAATAGCCCCTCATTTAAAACATATGAAAGTTCTTTAAACGTGAACAGCTCTCTCATTTCACATTCCCAGCGGGTTTGCTGTTAGAGTTGTCACTTGAAGGAAACAAACTCATTTCTCACAGGTAACTCAAGGACGTACAATCACTTCCCCTCAGTTCATTGTGACAGTCTTAGAACAGGGCAACAGCACACAGCGGAGGCGAATGCGGGTGGGTTTACGCTAGTAATGATGTCTGTGTGCGTAGGCATAAAACAACACAACTACAATACACAAGAGTAGAAGTTTGGTCAGCCATACCTTATCTTTCTTTAGTTCTCTCATGTAATTTAGAATAGAGGTGAAAAAGAGTTTTTGTAATACTTCATTTGAGTAACTTTGATCTAAAATTCACAAGATGAGACAATTAATGACTGTGGAGATATACAGTGAGTAGGGGTAGCATATCTCAAATCATTTGGTCTTGGATGAGACATTTGATAAGAAGTGTTTGAGTTCATACTGTGGCACTTTATTTTTAATTTCAGACTTTTGTGTCTTGGTAATTCCGAGCACAGTATGAGACGTTATCAAGATTTTTTTTCTCAAAACCTCATTGCTGTTTGGAAACAACCAATTTTTTGTCCAATATCCTTGCATGTCAGGATTGTGGGCTCATGAACTTGCCAGTCAGAACTGAGATTGTTTGTATGCATGTTGTGAGTAAATTGAGTTTGTATGAGCATGGATTGAGCAAATATTGAACCATGCTGCCTGACCTCAATTACAAAAGCTGCTTATTCAAGTACAAATACATATTTGTTGATTTATGAATTTTGAATGTGCTGTACTGGTGTTCGACAGTGTTTCATTATTTAACACAAATATTTTTTGGTTTTGGTTCGTTTCCCAGGAAATATTGGCTCTGAGCTGTCTTACAATAATGTGGCGATGTTCATTTCATCAGATGCTGGCAATAACTGGAGACAGGTATGGCTGGTTCACACTGGTTTGTACTTCCCATTTAGCCACTTGATAGCAACAATGTTTTATTTCAAGTAAACTCACAGAAGGTTTTTAGTTGTGTATTTTATGTCATAGAATAAAATGCAAAAATATCTTGAGTAGGGCTGATTCCTCAATTCAATGATTTCGTTTTGCAGAGTAACTGGCAAAATATTGGAAGTGGTGCATATAAATATATGCAATGCATGTTTAATGTATGCGCTTTAATTAATTACCTGTATGTAGGTTACATATGTGCGTTTTAAAGCAGGTCCATTCACAGTAAATACTGCTCCGCACAAACTGTTACCATTTACATGTGTGGAGTATTGCAAACTCTCTCTTTTAGTTTACATGTTTTGATATCTACATATTCAGGAAAAAACAAATGGCTCAAAATTTGGTGATATTTTGTAAATGTCAATAAAAAAGTATTGCAAAATGACAGTGTTTCCATTAACCAATGCTTAGTCGCATTGGTTAATGGAAACGCTGTCATTTTGCAATACTTTTTTATTGACATTTACAAAATATTTAATAGCATTTTTTTTTCGTACATATAAATATATGTATATATATATTCAAAGGAGGCCTATGCACGTATTTTTATAGAAGAAGCACGGAGAGCCATTGCAGAAACATGCATGATGTGGCTGGAATAAACACAAGCATCAACTAGAGTTTGCAATCAGCTTCAGTGGCCGTATCAGAGCCGGACTGCTCCGCAGACATGTGCAGTGTAAACTGTCTAAGTATCAATGCTTATACTCCAGAGTGACTTAAACCCAAGAGCGACCATGTATTAAGTGTTTTTTGGAGGTTACAGTACATTGAAGAATGATCATATGACATTTTACATACGGCATTTGACCTGTAAATGCAAAAAACCCATTTCCATTGCGGCTTTCCATGTTTTTTTCTCGAAATGCCTGAAAAACCACCTCATGCGAGTGTGTAAACTTTTTATTGATGTTTTTAGTTTTTGTGAAATTGGTGCGTTTCCATTAGGCGTATTTTCAATTCACAATTTTAATTTGCACAATTTGAAGGGTAATGAAAACACAGCTAATATTGCCATATCAATTTGAGCCAGATTCAGACCGCGCGTATATTGAACAAGAGCATCACGCAGAACCTTCGTGTTCATGGAAATTGCAAGACATATTAGAGTGTTTTTATTTATTTTTTTTTGCCAAAATCACAATTTGTGGCAGAATGTATGCAAATTCATTCTCTTTGAGATTGGTAACTTAGTAGATCACTAAAAAATTTTATTGTATGCCCAAACATGCACACTACACTCAAAAGCATAATAAGACCCCTTTAAGGCATTATATATAAAAAAAAAAACAATGAATTCAGAATGATGGAAGTGCTTAATTGCTAACTTTGGCTGGGTTTTGTCCTTAAAAAATCAATAGAAATATATTGCAAAACTGAAAAAGTTAAACCTGAGTACAAAAGCTAGAATAACTACTGTACGATTAGTACACAAATTGCCCAGACAACACAGTGCCTTTTTGAGGCTATTTGTGCCATGAAAATAACCCCATGTTGTTCTTCCCATGATGCAGATTTTTGAAGAAGAGCACAACGTGTGGTTTTTGGACAAAGGTGGTGCTTTGGTTGCCGTGAAGCAGCCCACTGTGCCCACTAGACATCTTTGGTAGGTGAAAATAAGCTTGCTTCTGCCAGGTTTATTCATGCTGGTTTGGTGAAATTCCTGCTTCAGTTACTTCGGTCGGCACTCCATCTGTCTGACAGGGTCGGTTCTGTGCTATTAAGATCGTTGAGGGGAAAAAAAATCAATCGTTGAGTTGGTGTGGATCGAACATGCTCCCCACACGAACAAAAATGAAACGGCAGGACAAGAAGGCTGCCAAATAACAGATTGGAATCAGTTTTTACATGGCGCTCCATGGGAAGTGTTCCATATTAAAACTTCCCACTTATCCCCCCGAGTTCACACATTGGTTCCTTCTTCAAATTGGCCCTCCCTGGTTTTGCTTCAGTGATGTTCAATCCTCCAGAGTCTCAAATCTTTTCTCTCTTATCACTCGAAGCGTTTGGCTTTAGTTTTAGGCCCACTGAAGTGTGGCACCTTCATTTTTTAGTTCTCTTAAACAACTCAAGCGAAACAGTAAGTGGAGTCACAACTGTGGAGGGCGGTCGTGTCATTTCCTGCAAGTATGACTTCAAATAACAGCCTTGACTGTATGTTCTCTTAATGGATACATGTCAACACTACCTCCGACTTTTGCTTTTAGCAGACCGGAGACTACTTGGAAGCAGTGCCGCTGTGCATTGTTGCAACCTTGTCACACATGCTAGCCTACTGTTTGCACCTGTGAAATGATGTTGATAAGCTGTCAGAAAGTATCATGATCACAGAGTTCTCCAGGTTTACTTGCTTCTATTCCCTCCCACATTTGTAGATGTTAAGATTTTGCAACATTTCTAGTTTGTTTCATATTATGTCTGGTTTTCTTAGACCTCCTTTTTTTATATTTATTGTACTTTTACTTAGGGTGACCATACGTGCCATTTTCCCCGGACGCGTCCTGGCCAGGATTTCAATAAGGATATAGTTTTGGCTCGGTT
>JAUMHE010000042.1:23499745-23510483 GCA_032359235.1 Enteromius mattozi
TGTGGAGCACTGGCTGTTGTCAGACAATAATCTCACTGCATTATTACAATTAATGACAAAAATAATGTTTGGAAATTTAAACTAATATTTCTAACTGACACGCCACCGCAAAAGATAAAAAATAACCAACTTAAAACCATTTTTTTGTTGGTGAAAATACTAGTGGCCTAAGACTTTTGCACAGTACTGCATATTTTGTTTTTGCTGTTATATGAACTAAAAGACTAATTGAGACGGCAAATGAAGTGAAATCAATTCCTGCTAAACAAGTAGAAACTGGAGGTTGAAAGTAATTTGTTTGATGCCAAGTGAGCGCATATACTGATAATACTGTTTTTGGGATAAACACATTGCCTAGATAAATAAATTATTTGAAATGGAACCAGAATACCATAAAAAGATGTACTGCATGCTTTTATTGAATTCAATCTAATTTACCCTGTTTTCAGTATTATCCATTTTATTTACCACCATTTGTCACATTTATATAATTTGGCTTCTTTAACATCTTCTGTAATAACTTGGTAATGGTTACTGATTCCTTAACAGCATCAACTAGTAGTGAGAAAACTCTCTAACTGATGTATGACTCATGGTTTGAGCTATTACCCATGCACTTTTACAGAGAAACATTAGCTGCCTCCTTGGCCCGTTTTTGTGACCAAAGTTGTGGAAAGCTTTCAGGATTCTTTCGAAAAGGTCAGAGGATTCATGGGGCTGTCTTTCTACAACATATTCACGGGGGAAATATACAGCCAGTGGGTGTAAGGCTCCAATGAAAGATTTTGAAGGGATGCCAACAATTGGCAGAAGTCCCTCTGAGAAGTTGAAGGGGGTTTTGTGGAAATAATGTCACAGGAGATGATCTGTAATGATTCACTTGTGATAAAAGATCTTAGGTCTGCATGAAATGCAATTTTTAGACTGGTATGTTTTGTTCTGAAAAGGATATTAAGACAATATGTGGAGACAATAGTATTTTTGTGGAAACTTTTTTTTTTTGATGAATAGATAGTTCAAAACAGCTTTTATTTGAAATAGAACATTATGAATGTATTAACTGTCACTTTTGATTACTTTTAATGCATCATTGCTGAATAAAAATATAAATTTTCAACAAACAAAATTAAATCTTACCGTGTTTGTCTCTGTCACAGCTCCACTGGTCGACTCCATCCCGAGACACAGCAGTTCTGCTATGCTGATGCTTCTGTCTGTGGTGTTTTTGGGTTTAGCTGTATTTCTCATCTACAAATTTAAGAGGTACATCCATGCAAACAGATTTTACATCACTTATTCTTTTTTTTCTTTTTTTTTTACCAGGACTCGAGCCATTGAACTTTATTTCTTTTCATGCACACCATAGTTCTCGTTTCTGTTTATCTATATATAAAGATGAAATATAAAGTAAGATTTGATGGGATGTAATCCGGAGCGACTTTCCTTTATATCTGGGATGTTCTGAGAGTGCTATTTTTGGTCATGCTAGATGTAAAATCTAGTTATTGGTTTGGATATAGAAACATGGGGGAAAAAAGTGCTGCTTCCTGAAAGTGCAAGAAAATATCAATGAATTGTTTAATATGCAGACATGGTTCCTCTACTGGAAAACTGTTTTGTAGTGCTTTGAATAATTTATTGGGTCTCAAAATAATTCAAATGGAAAAGACTCAGGGAAATGTTGAAACAATCATTAATAATGGATATAATTTTTCTCCCCCAAGTAATTTAAAAAGGAAACGTATTTATGGAAATGTTACACTTGGAAAAACAAAGCAATTAGCTCACAAAATTAATAGTAATTAAAAAAAAAAAAAAAAGTGAAGACCCTTATTCTAATTCATAAAAATATAAAGTGGGCTTGAAAAATAACAAACACATTAATGAAACATGGTTAGTGTGTTGTAAAAGCATGCCATGAAATTTCGTGGAATTATATAAACATCTCTACAATTCATTCTGGGTTGTCCCACGTCTGATTAGCTGGGCAACCTCTTCTCCAGAAGTTATTAAATACTCTCATCAAGCCAATTATCACTGTCATTATTTCAGGAATACAATAAAGGATTGTGATTACAGTTGCACCATATTTAACATCTTCTTGTATTGCAGTTTAACAAGTTTGTATGCGCACAGCCCTCATGTTGTGTTGGCAAGCATTTGCCACTGAAATAGGCACCAAAACAAACATTTTTTTTTTTATTATTTGTTCTGAATTTAAACAGATTGCAATTCCAGTTGGTGCCACTAGAGGCTCAGAAATTAAGGCTTAAGATTCATGTTAATGCTCATGTTTTTTTCTCAACAAAATGTGTTCTGCAGAAAAATCCCTTGGATTAACATCTACGCAGAGGTGAATCATGAGAAAGAGCAGGAGATGATCAGTACGGTGGGCCAGAATGACGCCACACCAAAAATCACTCTGAGCGAGTTCTCCACTCAGAAAGAACTGATGGAGAAAGAGCTGGAGGCCCGTGCCAAACGTGAGTGACATTTTTTTTTGTTTGTTTGTTTTGCATTAAAAATTAAGATTTATAACATAAAACTTTAGAGAAAAGCCCATTTGCAAATTTTAGCTAAAAATGCACTATATGTGCGCTATATATATATACATATATATATATG
Source organism: Enteromius mattozi (assembly GCA_032359235.1). Lineage (NCBI taxonomy): Eukaryota > Metazoa > Chordata > Actinopteri > Cypriniformes > Cyprinidae > Enteromius > Enteromius mattozi. The sequence goes on from JAUMHE010000042.1 coordinate 23,502,371, forward strand.
TAAGTGCATTATGTTTCATTATGGGTAATGAAAGTTTCATATTTTGGCTTTGTGATTGGTCGATTGGTCTCATTTTCAATTCATCTCGCCTGTAATGCCTGATAAAGCAGTGTTTGTGAGAACAGTGCTGCTTTGTGTACAGCGTTACCAGGGAAGCCGCTATTTTAACCCCTACAGAAGTAGTCATTTCAATGATTCAAAGTCGACTCTTTTGAGAGACAGCAACTTTATACACAGTGCAGGATGTTTTCATTCACTTAGAGCTGTGTTACACACTTTGTGAGTTTCTTTGGTGTACAGTACTTCAGAAAAGAGCAAAAGCTTGTTTGATATTGCACATGACAGGAGATGCTAAAGTAGGATTGGTCAGTAAGGTTTTTAAAGTGCCGCTTTTATGGATTTTTGAAAAGTACCTTTCATGCAGTGCATAACATAACTCTAAGTGAATGAAAACATCCTGCAAAGTTTTAAATCTGAAAGTGCACCGCGTATTAAGTTATTGTCCCAAGCTGTTTCATGTTGACATCAACATAAATAATTAGCATATTGTCCGTCCATCCGTCCGTCCTTGTTGCGCACACAGAGAAATGGTCCTCACTGCAGAACACATGATCCATGGGGTAAGGTTGGATCTAGATCTAACTCCTAACCGACCTTACATATACCTAAACCTAAATTATAAGAAAATGAACGTGTTTTTTGATCTTGCATGCATGTCAACCTGTTGTTGGGGACTCCCAAAACCAAAATATCAACCTTTCATTACTCGTAATAGGGGCACATAGTGCACAATTACACAGTGAAAACCATCAGAACAAAAAACAGCCTTTGGAATCAAGAGAGTTATAATCGGACACACAATGCATGCTAATGAGAACTATCTACAGTGGGCCCAAGTGTCCTTATTTCCCAAGTGGATGCGTCTGTGATCATGTAATTGCTTAATAACTGCAAATTAATATTTAATTGGTGCTGTTAAGCAGTGATTATAAAAGAGCACTGATTAAACTATAAAAGGGGTCAAATTGGGGCCAGTGTGATAACAACAACTGTGATGAATAAACACGCAACATTCGGTGCCACGCAGAAAATAAATCCCACCACTCTTTCTGTGGGTGTTTAATACGAGGATGAAACATTCCTTTTTTTGCTTGATTTCTTACTTAATGGTTCTGTTTCTAGCCTGCTTTACATTCATTTCACTTGCCTTCATGAGGATAAATATTTAATGGCCTTAATGTTGAAAACATCTAGTTTGTTCATTTGTACTTGAGTAATATATAGCCGAGCGTATAATCAAGCATTTTAAGATAACATAAAATGGCATTCGCTATGCATTTCACTTCTGTAATGTTATGCGTTTCAAAGCAAAGCATTTATCCAACTTGAAGTCATGTTGAGACTTGATTTCATCCATTGAGATTTCACTGAATAGTGAAAAGTAGGTCTGGTTTGAAATAAAGTAATTTCAGGAAGTTATTTAAATTAAAAGTTTCTGAGTAATCATCAAGGGAAATGTGTTAAGAAAATAAATAAAGACAATTTTGTTTGTTGAAGTTGGATTTCCAAGGCTAATGTGTGTCATTTCTGTGTTTTCGGATAGTAGGCGGTGTGATCAACACATGCGAAAGCACAAGGGAGATCCCGAACTGCACGAGCGTCTGAAAACGTCAAGAAAGAAGGCGGAGGCGTATTGTAATAATGTGTACAGAGGTATCACAATTTTAAAGGGTGACAGTTTTCCTTTTTGCTTTTTTGTAATTTCAAAACACTGTCATTGTTAATAGTTTTCTAAGGAGCTCAGATTTGCATGGGTGTCTTGATCTGTGTGGAAAATAAGACTAGATTTAACTACTGAAAACATGCTTGGTTGAGAAATTAGGATTATTTGAAATTCCCAAAATTTTGTTCTGAATATTATAGAACAGTAAGCGTAAAAGAAAGTTGGGGGGAAGCCACTTTCCCAGTGCATTTTTGAATTATATTTGTCAGTTTATCAGTTTGACATTGTGTGAGAGGGAAAAAAAGTGGCTTTTAGTATTAAATACTTCTAATTTTTTTGTTGGGTCAGAACTTATTTATGCCGAGTTCTTTTACCTTTTCAAACAGATTTTTCACACATTGTGAAGAGTGCATTTAGTGACTATATTAACTTAATTCTTAGGTTTTTAATCTCTTCAGTAGGTCATCTCATTTTTATATTTGTCATAACTTGAACTGAGGGAACAAATTTGCAGCTGAAGCGTGCAAAAAAAAAAAGCCAACAGTGTTTATATCCCTCTCTATATTACAGCTTTGCCTTCATATAAGCAATCCTGCTCTGCAATCTTCTAAATTGGTGGTTGTTAAAACATTTCAACTTTTAATTACACATTTATCTCACTTATCAAGCCGAAACATATGGACTAAAATGTGAATGAAGTGAGATTCTTTTCCAAAAGCACTGTGATAAAATGTCAATTTGAAGGCAAGCTTTTTGTACTTCTATAAAGCGAGAATATACAGTAACTATTAAGAATCACGTCTCTATAGTAAAGCTTTTTTTGGAGCTCGAACATAAAATATCAAACGTTGAGAATGTTTTGTGGAAGAAATCTCTTGATATACAACCATGGACTCAATAGAGCTTGATATCTTTTTGGAAATGTTTAATTCTAACATACCTTCAGCTAAATGTAATTTATTGTAAGCTCCTCAAATATATGTCAGTGTGCATTCCATGAGGTTATTTTTTGTTCAGCTTTTTATTTAGATTTTTTTTTTTTTGTAGATAAATGGCTTACAGAATCATTTTGCTTCATAAGTGAATGCCTTAAAAATATGAATGCCTTTTGAATAATGTGTATTCATCATTTAGAATTGAAAATTAATTTATAACAGTTTAACCAAGTTAACGCAGGCCTTTTTTTTGCATACATTTTTAAGGTGTCTCATCTCCCAGGGATTGAAAAAAAACATTGAACTGTACAATATTCTCAGTAGGTCTTGAGTTTTAATTTCTTTGTATATACAGCAAGTGTATTTCATTTCATATCCTTATACTGTAAATATAATAGTGAAGACTGAAGTTCACTGTACACAGTCTGCTATACATTTCAGAAAGGGGTGTTACGAATCCAACAGTGATTCATTGATGTGCTGTAGATAAGCCAGTGCTGTAAATAGTTTTTTTATTCATTCATTGCACACACACACCTACACACACACACACACACACACACACACAACAAAGAGTAAAGATGTATTGCATATGCTTCAATGTTGCCATTTTGGATTTTGACCTCAGATTTAAAGTTGAACCTATAGAGAGCAGTGTTTCAGTCTATGGTTAGACATTTTGTATTGGAGTTGATTGCCTGTGTTACACAAAATGAATATAATTCATGAATAATAAGCAGGTGGTTTCTTAGATTTCATTGTGAATGTAAATGTATAGCAATATATCAGAATATAAGTGACTTTGGCCAAACTAACTCCCCAAGCAATTAATTCCTATTCTACTCAATTAGTGACATATTACAAACCAAAACATTGCGCTTCATCATTTCCATGTTAAAGATATGTTTTATGAATACAGAGCTCTATTCAAAGATATTTTTTCTGTGTGAAACAGAACAATCAGATGTAATATTATAAAACAAGTAAATTATGAAACTAAAAATCAAAATGCGTAGGTACCTCAGTATTTCTTGGTATTAAAGTAGTGTTAACATGTATTGTATTTTTATTTTTATCATTTTAAATAACACATGCACCATATATTAAGTCTCTGTTTTGAAACCTAGTGAGCTGTCATACAGTATTTTGAAACTGTCTACTTAGGCAGCATCTGTGTGTGTCATAAAATAGTGCTCCTCATGTGAAGAGTGATACACTAATACGCTTTAAAACAGCACATAATTATTATTATTATTGTTATTAGATTGAAACAAGAAATCACTTATATTCATAATAACACAAATGTCGGCTGAGAAATTATCCCATTAAAATAATTTAAAGTCATTATTGTGTGAAATGAGAAAAGCATTTAACAGACATTATATATAACAAATATTTTGATGCAACATATAATTTATTACACTTGAATTTTTAAGGCTTATAATGTGGTCATAACATTGTTTTCAAAAATTTAGGTATTTATCATTCAGAGGTGCAATGAATGCACTGCTCTTAGAATTGCATGAATAATGCTATGAGATTAATTTTTAAATGGACATTAATGGGTTTAAAATTAATATTGAAACATGAAATTATTATTTTAAATGTAATAATACTGTAAATATGAAACTGCCAGAAATGAGGGATTCGTTACATTTAGAAACAAAGCAAGTGACAGTCTTTGCATTGGGAGCACTATGATGCCTTAAAATGCTGCCTATTTAGGCAGCTAACTAGGTTTTGGAACAGATCTCATAGTATTTTGTTTATTTTGATCATCTCAGACCAAAAGTTTACTGATATTCCAGCCAGACTAATGTCTCGGTAACGTATGTTACAAGACTTCACGTCGGATATAACAGACGAAATTGGTATCTCGCTTCGAGAGAGCCGGTGACCCGGCCGCTCAACGGTAGTACAGCACCATTGGCGATGGGATGTGACGTCTCCATTCCCTTCTTCGGGGAACGAGGGTAACATACGTAATCAAGACGCTCCCTTTCAGTCGGTCACTCCGAGTCACGTCGGATATGACTGATGAAGTTGGGATCCCTACCAAAATGCCATGGACGCTGCCCCTTCCAGTGTCCTGTGGGAGCCCCCAAGCCCCCTCTGTCTGGCGTAGACCAGGGCTCACCACAAGAGGCCAGCTACTGTTATCAAAGCACTACACATTCAGTAAACAGGAACACTGGGAACGTCCCTGTTCTATTGAACAGAGATGTATGGAAGTCCAGCCTTCCCGCAGGATGTCTCAGGAATGTATACTCATACGGACAGTATTTCTGTGCATATGGAACATTGGAGGTGATTGAACCCTCTTAAAGTAGCAGATGGTCTGCCGGGGAAACACGGGCTCTAGGTCTTAACCAGGTAATACACACATGGAGTCCTTTCAGGTACTCCACATGGACCCCAGCCCTCTACCAATTCTCAAGGATTCATCGAGTGAGGGCCTGGCGCCAGATGCTCCGCTACATCCGGCTGCCAAGGGGATGGAGGAACTCAGCAGGGTCTACTGTATGGACACTCTGGAGTAGTTAACAAGCCGACCCGAAACCGGGCCTCTCAGTTCCTCTACCTGTTTGAGGTGAGAACACAGGAGGATACCGGTTCCACGTGAAGGCTATAGAATCTAGCGAACATGTTAGGGGGTCGCCCAGCCCACAGCTCTACAAAGATCTGCCAGCGAGGCACCACATGCCAGTGCCCAGGACGATGCCACACTCCTTGTTAAGTGGGCCCGTAACCTGAGGGGGCAGGGCACACCCTGTGCTTGGTAGGCCAGGGTGATGGCGTCCACTATCCAGTGGGCCATCCTCTGCTTGGAGACGGCATTCCCCTTCTGCCGGCCTCTGTGACAGACAAAGAGCTGGTCTGAGGTCCTAAAGCTTTGTGTCTGGTCAACGTAGCATCTTATTGCTCGGATGGGACAGAGCAAAGCTAGGGCTGGGTCTGCCTCCTCCGAGGGCAGCGCTTGAAGGTTCACCACCTGGTCTCTAAACAGAGTGGTGGGAACCTTGGGCACATAGCCGGGCCGTGGCCTCAGTGTTACCTGGGAATCTGCCGGCCCAAACTCAAGGCACGATTCGTCGACCGAAAATGCCTGCACCCTCTTGATGGCGAGCAGGAGCAGAGACTTCATTGATAGAAACTTCAGCTCAACTGCTGGCAAAGGCTCAAATGGGGCCTGTTGTAGCACTCTCAGCACTAGAGACAGGTCCCAAGAGGGTATAGTGGGGGGCCACGGAGGATTCAGTCTTCTGGCCCCCATGAGGAACCTGATGACCAGGTCATACTTACCAACGGACCTCCCATCTATGGGGTCATGGTTTGCAGCAATAACAGCCACATAGACTTTAAGGGTGGAGGGAGACAGCCCTCACTCCAACCCCTGCTGCAGGAACGACTCTGATCGGGCATCTCCGGGGGTCTTCTTGTTGAAAAGAACACCACTCGACAAACAGGTTCCACTTCAAAGCGTAGACACATCTCGTGGATGGCGCGCTCGCTGAAGATATGGTGTCAACTGCCCTCCTCCAGGGGAGGGAGAGGTGTGATCACCATGTCCTGAAGAGCATTTCCCTTCATCCCTGGTTCGCCCGTCTCCAGGCCGCTTGCTACTCTGCGCGACACCAGGTTTGCTGAGGCGCACAGGGGAGATGGCTACTTGCAAACAACAAGGGGGTAGTGCAACCTGATGTGGCAATCCACTTGACACAGGAAACCACCACCGCTGACACTACACCAGCCACTTCCCTCATTTCTCGAAGTAGGAAAAGGAACAGAACATCTGAAACGCTCGGCTCTGAAGCAAAAAGCTGAATATGCGCTGCACCAGCTGCTCATTTATACTCACGCTGTGATCTCGAAGCGAGATCCCAATTTCATCGGTCATATCCAACGTGACTCAGAGTGAGCGACTGAAAGAGAACCACAACTTAACATGTACTGATTTCTATCCAATATGACCTTATCTTTAAATTTTGGAGCTTCTAGAAGAATCTGACACCAACATCTGTTTCGTCACAATATTTAAGGTATTTCACAGAAATTAATTCAGAAATGAGTTTGCGCCATATGCACTGGGCTATTGTTCAAATTTTTGGGGTCAGTATGATTTTGTTTTATTTATTTTTGTAGAAATTAACAATTTATAAGGCAAGCATACATTAAATCATGATAGAAAGTGACAGTAAAGACTTACAGTACATTGTTCCAAAAGATAAATAAATAAAAATAAATGTCACTGTTTTCACAGCACAATTCTTTTTCACACTTATAATAATATGAAATATTAAGTAAGCATCAAATCTGCATATTAGAATGATTTCTGAAGAGCCATGTGATGCTGAAAATTCAGCTTAAATAAATTACATTTTTGAATATTTTCAAATTAATATTATATATATATACATGTATGTATGTATGTATATATATATATATATATATATATATATATATTAAATATAATAATATTTGGTGAGCATCAGATACTTTTTTCAAAAACAAAACAGTACAAAAATCCTACTGACTCCAATCTTTAAGTGCAAATTGAAGTCTACAAATCTGGACCAAATTTGCATACATTTTAGGGAAGTTAACTTGCCATTTCCCCCCTTTTTTATCGACTCTAGAGCCGCAGAAAAACAGCTTTGCATTTGTAAATGTGAGCATAGTCTTCCCAGATGCATACAGGCATGTTGTTTATGCTTTACTCATACGCTTATCCTCCATAAAGAAACTGAAAATGGGCTACAGAGACTGGTTTAATGCATGATGTCTGTGCAGTCTGAAGCTGTGTGACATGAAACAGTGTTTTACTCTTAATCTGAACTTCTCAGAGGCGCTACAGTCTGCTGAAGTCAGCATGCAATTACACTAGAGCCGAGGGAACGGGGGAAAGCTGCTACTTTACCATCCTGTCGCACACGCTCTCATTAACACTCGCAGGTTAGCTTAGCGTCTCGCTCTATCTCTACTACAGTTGTTGTCTCACTCTAATAGTGACATTGATTTTTTTATTTTTTTTACTCATATCGTTAGTCCCCCACTCACTTAAATCTAACAGTCTAAATCTAATCCTTAAAAGCCCAAAGCAGAAAATCAACAATAGATAGAGCTCAGATGTTTTTAAAAAATGTTTTGTTGTTCCCTTCTGATGTGGGTTTTCATGCATCCATATTTAAAAAAAGACCTAAATTTAAGATTTATGTTTGTGAATTTCTTATATTTTTTTTTTATATTTTAAAAGCTATTTGTATCGCACATTTTTGACATAAACTAATGAACTTAATATGATGCATATTTATTATATAGTCTGGATAAATAAAACAAGTTTGTATAATATCAATAAAATAAATGTGTTTTAAGCAGGTTTACACTTTTAAAAAATGGCCAATTCAAATCATGAAAACAAGTTTTTACATTATTTTATGCAAAAAAAAAAAATAAT
>JAUMHE010000042.1:23522211-23542641 GCA_032359235.1 Enteromius mattozi
GTAGAGAGTGCTGGGAATTCACTCCCACCACCCACAATCCCTGCCGGACCTGGGACTCGAACCCACAACCTTTGGGTAACAAGCCCAACTCCCTATCCATTAGGCCACGACTGAAAAGAGTGAAGGTTGTGTCGAGTGTTTCAAAAACGGATCAAGGTTAGTTTATGGAGTTGAGTAGTGGTTAAAAATCTGAGCTGGCAAACTCTGGAAAGGGTGATCTATGAACTGAAGAGCTCTTAAATCCCACATCACCACTGTGCCCTTGAGCGAAGTGCTTAATTCTAGGTTTGCCCAAAGGGGACCGTCTCCTGTAGTAAGTGTACTGTAAGCTGCTTTGGATGAAACGTATTTGCCAAGTAATGTCTGTCAGTTTGAACGTTCTCACCACAAGCGCCCTTTGAGAGATAAAACTAAATCAGTTGCTCGAGTATGTTTGATGCAATCTAAACATCTAGTGCCATCTAGTCACAACAGTTTGTTAACTGATATATGTGAGCGCAGAAGCTTTATGTGTGACATATTTTGATTGATATCATTATTCCTTTAGTCAAAATAAATCATTAAATAACTCACTGTCCATTTCGGAGAGCTGTAGATAAAACCAACTAGAGCAGCATATGAATAATGCATTTAAGAATTAGATGTTAAAATATCTCTTATCTTAGACACACACACAGTAGATATAGATAGAGAGATACTATCACCAAATGTTGTTTCATTTCTGAATGAATATGCTTTTTTTCCTGTGTCTGATTTGGAAATCGTCTGTGTCTGAATTCACCCCTTTCACCCTTATACACTATTTCCTTCATTAGTCCACTAATAGTACAATTGAAGAAGTGAAAGAAACAAGTGAATGAATTCAGACACTATAATGCCACTTTTGTTAGTTTGTGCTTACTGTATAAATACATGTATACCTGTAATGGGATTATGCTGTACCCACTTTGAACAAGCGATTTGGAAAATGGATGGACGCTTCATCTGCTGACAAGATGGAAATTTATTCGACGTGACCCTCACAGTGCATTATGGGTAGTCACTGGCCGTTGTGTGTACACTCATGTACACTCATTGTTGCTGTGCATCATGGGATTAAATAAATGCTATCGATAACATCCACACACTTTCAAAGGTGCCCTATTTGGCTAATAGGAGAACAGAAATTCAATAACGTCAAGGCTGTATTGTGATTGGTTAGCAAGGCACTCATGAGGCAGCATTAGGCTTTTGCCAATGGTATAGCCAAGGATCCTTGTACCTCTCAGTAATAAGACAATATGTCATATGACATTTTATCATCCCATGAGGCCACAGAAGAGGATTTGTGAAAAGTAACAAAGCGACGCAACTGATGCTGGTAGGTAACTTCGAAATAACAAAACTGTGAATGCACATACTTTTTGCGAAGTAAAAAAAACAAAATTAAATACTTACAAAGAGAATTCGAATTTCAGACACAGCCAGTCAATTATTTTGTCCCTGAATAAATCAGCACTTTTGAATGAATCAGTGAATCAATGATTCACTCATTAAGAAGTCACTTGACGCCACCTACTGGTGTAACGTCAAACTCTAATGCTAATGCACAGACCTACTGAAAACTGCAAACATTTTGATTCATTCAAACGTTCTTTTGGGCCAAACAAAATAATTCCTGCATTTCCGGTAGGTTTAGCACCAAGCCTTGATTATACCTTGAATGTACAAAGTTGCTTTGAAAAGCTTCTGCCAAAAAAAATGTAAATGTGTCACTTTTTTGTCACTTGCCCCAGTTTTGCTGCTCTCTTTAGCATGCATAATAAAATTGTGGTGTGTGACCATGCAGCTTATGGCTTGTGAACGGGTTATTGCTTGTTTAATAAATAAAATAAAAGAAAGTAAATTATCATTATTGTTATTATGCAATACATGATTTGTATACACTTATTTTTATTACATTTATTTTATACAGTATATGTATTATACATTTCCTCAAGTAACACAGTTTGAGAATCACTGAGCTAAACATACCCAAACACTGAATGAAGAAAGTTTACATCTTGACTATGGAATCATGTGTTAAGGGTGGAGGGGATATTTGTTTAAGTACACTTGAATGCATTTTTCTGAACACTTCACGGGAGTGTTGATACCAGCCAGTCCTCTGAGGCCATCGTCATGTCCTATCCAGCAGAGCACATCTGCATCTGTCTCTATAAAATGAGGAGCCGAAAGTGATGTCTCTGATCACCCGGTGTGTGCGCTGCAGTGCCCATAAATAGAGTAGTAAATGTAATTACAGCGTAGAGGGAGCGCAGGTGCCCGTGGTTTGGTGAGCGTGTGTGTGTGTGTGTGTGCTCACAGGTCTCACCCATATGTCTTCACACAGATGTGGACTCTGTAGACACTCTGATATGACTGTTCCACAGAGACCTGTACTCCAGCTGGGGAGAGCTGTTGGCAGGTTTGTGTGTGTGTGTGTGGATGCTTTCACTGTCCCAAGCTGGTTGATTATTAATGCTGCAAAGTAGCTGAGGTAAAATTTGTTTACTTAGTTATTTCCGTATTCCTTTCCATGTCATTTGACTACACAGATATGATGGTTTTAATGATGGGATTCATATGTATCCCTTGTGTCAAGCTTCATTTAGTGTTTCTGCTCAAAACTGACTGGCCTTTTGAAAATTGATTGTAAATATCTCATTATTATTATTAACTTGTTTTCTTCTTTTTCTTGTGACCTGAGCTGAGGCACCTCAGACTTTGAGTAAAAAAAAAAGAAAAAGACAATAGTGGATAATTTTGGCAATATTCACTCAAAAACAGGTGCATGATTAATCAGTTCCAGAAAGAAATACAAAACCTGTGCAATTTAAAGCAAGTTGTTAAAAAATATATAAATAAAAAATAATGTTGGTAATAATACAGCATAAAGAAAAAATAATAAGCAATTTACAGGTATTTTGACCAGGAACATCCCAAATCAATCCATACATACATACATTTATGTGTATATATATATATAATGCTGTGATAGCAAAACTGCAATTTCACTGTATTTCGCTTTTTTGAAATGTATTTTGGAACAAATAAATGCAGCCTTGAGTTTAATTGGCATTAAGTTAATAAAGTTTTAAATATCATTATATTGTCTCATACAAACAAACAATACACTTTGCTTTAGGTCTTCATTAACCCCATACCTTTTTAATGATGAATTTATGCAGTTTATTTTGCTTCAAAATCTTAACCACCATTCTCTGCCATTATAAAGGTTTAAAGAGTCAAGTCATTTTTTAATACAACTCCAATTGTAAAATTAATTAATATGTATATTTGTACGTAACATTTAAAATAACAAAGCATGAAATTTGATACTTTTTGTTAATGCTGAAACATACAATTTGGACAACACAGTCTCACAACCAATTTGTACATATTTTACGAGGTGGCTAATTCGTATAAATCCGTACCAACCTCACTCGTACGATTTCGTATGATTTCAGTGATGGGTAGGTTTAAATCGTATGAATTTGTATGAGTGAGGTCATACGAATTAGCCATCTCGTAAATTATGTACAAACACCGTGAGACCGGGCTGTTAGAGACCATTCCGAAATAACGTTTGTATAAAGGTACAGGGACATTTTTATAAAAAAATGTTGTTTGCTGGGTACCTGAGAGAAACACAGCACAGAAATCTGATTACTACATGTAGAAGATAGCATTATTGTGAACTTCTGCAAACTTCTTGTTGCATCAGTTCTCATTGGTTTTGAAAGAAATGACTGCACATAAGATCGTGTGCACTTCTTGCCTTTCCCTCCTGTGTCTTTTAAGTTCTCCTGTTTCCGTAGGTGTTGTGAATAAACCTCAGGGAGGCATCACGACCACTGTTGTGACATAAACAGGCATCCCAGCATGCTCAGCTAATGAGTATGCAGGCCCTGTCCTCTTCTCTTCCTCAGACACACACAAGCTCTTTGCGATCAGTCTGTGACATGAAGCATGGACAAAGTCCTGGAAGACTGCTGGAACTCTCAACTCCACTGTCTGCACCTGCTGTGGAGTGTTTCTTACACTGTTCCTTAACGTCAAAATTAATAACATCTCTGAATCTACTCACCTTTCAAAAGTTAAGGTTTGGAAATTCATTTATAATAACATTTATAATAGTAAGAAATGTTTATTAAGCAGCAATTCAGCAAATTAGAATGATTTCTGAAGGATCACGCTACACTGAAGACTGGAGTAATCATGCTGAATATTCAATGGAATATATTATATTTTTAATACAAGTTATTTTAAGTAAGCAATAAAGTATGAGAGGCTGTGCCATGATTTATTCACGATACAGCACTGCCTCCAGTACCTTATTGCTTTTATAAAACGGTTACCACACAAAAAAAAATATGTACTGAAATTGAAGAAAGTTAAATGCAATCCTTCCGCTAAAAAATAGTTCCTGACAGCAACAGTAAACTTCAAGAGAATGTTCCGAACATGCCTCTCATCTAATGGAGCTTAAATACAAACAGAATAGCAGAGAATAACTTATTATCAGCTGCATTATTTATTTTTTAACACTATATAGGATATTTTCTCACACACATACATCTGCTTCTCTCAGCATGACAAAACGTCTGTTTTTCCTTTTTTAAACCGATTTGAGGTGCAGCGCGAGATTACAGTGTAAACTGATGGACATACGGACATACAAAACCATACCTGAAACAGAAAACTCATAGCTAATACACTAATATTCCCTCCTCACACCGGAAACTTCGGGTATTCAAACAGACGCGGCGCGTTTCTGCATGAGAAGCTTTTATTAGGAGAAGGGTGTGGTCTCAAAATTATGCAACATAACGCCAGCAGGGGTCACTCATACTTCATTAAATAAAAAAAATAAAAAAACAGACATTTAAGTTTGCCCAAATACATAATACACGGAACAGTTTTATGCTGTATTAGTTATTGTTTGTGTTGCTATGGGTGGTTGCTAAGGGTGTTGCTCAGTGATACACAGATAGCCGTGCTGTATCATGAATAAAACATAGCTGCTGACCAATCAGAATCCAGCGGCCGGTTACATAAAAGGTTAAGACTAGTCAGCTAAATTTTTCTTTAAGACTGGTCACAGTTTTTTTTTTAATTCATTTACATAAAAATGTATATTAGTCTAAATTGAATCCGAAAAATAAAACAGATTACTCTTGGCTAATTGCTAGTTGGTCAGACTAGCTCTTAAGACACTGTCTTAACATGAAGGCTAAGTTTATGCAACTGGCCCCAGGAGTGGAACTAACTGTTTTATTAAAAAACATTAAATAGCCTAACACTAAACTTAAAAAAAGATATTTCACAAAAAAATCTGTAATCATTTATTTCTTCTCTTTCCAAACATGTGCAACTTTATTTTTTTTCTGCAGAACAGCATAAAATATTTCTAAACTATTATTTAAATTATAAGTAAATATTCAAAACACACACTCAAAACTATTAAAAATAATAATAATCTTTTGTGATCCACAGATGAAAAATAGTCATACATGTTTTGTCATGAGAGTGATAGAAAAGTTGTCCATTTTTTGATAAATTATTACTTAAATGTCTATAATAAATCTGCATATGCAAAACTGGGACCACCATACAGTTTTCCCCCAGTGTATTCAGCACCATTTCCAAAATACGCACTTAATAAAACCCAGCGTTTGGTTTTACTTTGAGTTCCATTAGGCTTTAATGTCACATATTTCTTTATAGCACTAATTCTCCAGCATTGGTCCCTTAAGACATATTTTTGCACAGTGCCCACTAAAACATCATTCCTCCTCCAAAATTCCAGCCATTTATTCTCTGAGTTTCCTCGGCAAGATGATGTTTTACATGTGGAGTGTTGTGTCCAGCTGACCATGACTTTCTCTTCATTGTGAATGCAGGCAGGAAGTACTGATGCATGAAGCCCCCACTCCTATAAGGATGAGTCCCTCAGAGCATCTGTTATGAGATTATAAATGAGGCAGCCAGTGCCACAAGGACAGAGGAACTACTGATGGACTTTTGATCAAACCACTCAACACCAACACACGAGTGGAGAGCGACACAGAGACTGCTTATTTTAATGATACCCAGTCAAATAAAAGATTATTGTCTATCAAACATGGGTATATGCCACAAAATACTGATCCTAGTGGGTACATTGACATAAAACTATGTGGAACACAAAGAAATAAAGCCATACAGGTTTGTAACAGCATGAGGGTGAGTAAACAATGACAGAATTTTGTTTTATCTATAAGGCAGGCCCCTATTTTTCCTATTCATGTGTTTATGAGCAGACATCTCTCTTAGTTTGTCCTGGTGTTCATCATATAAAACATCAAAGAAACAAAGTAATAAATGTGAACCTGGATCACAAAACCAGCCTTAAGTAGCACGGGTGTATTTGTATCAACAGGCAAAAATACATTGTATACTGTAGGTCAAAATGACTGTAAAGTATAGAGTAAAGATCATGTTGCATGAAGATATTTTGTACATTTCCAATACCATAAATATATTAAAACTGTCAAATTTTCTCCATATTTAAATTTTTTTGCACCCTCAGATTCCAGATTTTCAAATAGTTGTATTTCGGGCCAAAAATTGTTCAATCCTAACCAAACATACATGGAAAGCTTATATATTCTTATATAAAGAGCTAGACCAATCAACGAGCAGAGGGCGGGTTTAGAGTCGTGACGTAGACGCCAAGCGCCTAATTTAAGATTGTAGTTTAGGTTAGGGAAATCTAAAACGGACACGAGATGCTGTTTGCTCTGTTGTGGAGAATATTTCCATTCCCACTAACTCTAACTTTTGACTGCAAATATTTTCATGTTTATCTCTACTGTCAAATATTGAACGTTTAGATGCACTAATTGTAAATTTACTTTACATAATCTGCAAAAGTTTTTCACAGCCATCTTTACTTTATTTCGCTCGATGGTTTTGTGTTCGCTGCATTCCTTTGTTTACAGCGGAAGTTTGAGGCGGCTGAGCCCGGGGAATAACATACCTCATAACCAAACATGATGTGATTGGCTTACGGGTACACCAATGAACTTCAGACAAGTTTAAAGTTTTTCTTTTCAGGAGTTTCTAGTAAATGGAAGGGTCAAAAGAATAGCATTTAATTTGAAATTTAAGTCTTTTGTGACACTATAAATGTCTTTTGTCTCGTCTGATCAATTTAATACAGTAATGTATAACGACTAATGTATTTTTAATTTGATATGGCAAAATTATAAAGTTTCTTTTTTTTAAGGTTTAACAGAAGTGTCTGTTAATGGATAATGTTTTAATAGAAACTTACCAATACAGTATATTTCTCTCGCTCTCTCTCTTATTTTCAGTGTATGATTTATCAATTTAAAACCAAAAATTTATATGAAAAATTTAGGTCCAGTGTCACATCCACAGGGAGCATTATTTAGTTCCTCAATAACACAAAATCCATGATTTCCCAAAGTCCCTGAACAAAATGTTTAGTATCACATATTTTAGTAAACTTAAAACAACCATTTTACACAGCTGTAGTTATTCACGAACAAAGCTCCTAATAAGTCTAGACTCACTGAAAAGGTAGACACATTGATTTTCCAGAGCTGAAACATCAAAACAATGTAATCACATTCAGTGGACATTTTCATTTATTTTACATTTAAAGCTCTCTTCTCAGGCAAAATCATTTATTGGCTCTCCTATGTTTCATTCTGGCTGTGTTGTTAACGACAATGTATATTTGATCTGCTTCAGAATGAGATATTACTAAAAACCCAGTGCACTGCTGTTGACAAAACAATAAATCATCAAGGATAATCATGCCTGATTGAGCTGAAGAGAATGTCCTCATAAACTGATCCTAGACCAGTTTTCATTGTACTCAAAGTCAGACTGAGCCATTTGGAAATCCACAGAAAACAATAAAAACTAATCACAGGTCGGAGGAAGCAAGCACTTTTGTCAATTTTCTCTATCAAATCTAACTTTTATGCTTTCTCTTTTTTTCTAGTATTGATCAGAAAGGAGGCAGATGACAGCTAAAATAATGCTTTTTATGAGGTTTGAGCGAATGTTTCAAAGGAGATGAATTACAAGTTGTGTTATAAATGTCCCACTGAGCTCCTGTTGGGTCCCACTCGGAACAATCTATTTGTAGAATGTCAGGGGAAAAAATGAGGATATAAATCTTTGGTTTGTAAATAGCAAATTGGGAATAATCATTGACGTGAATCTGTTTTTGATGGGGGTGGCACAGGGGGTTTTGGTGAGATTATGCTTTGGTGCTTTCGGATTTCGTTTGTTATCAACATCATGATTAGCGACAGCCTAGGCCAAGCAGTTGATCACATGGCACACTCAGGTCATTCATGCAATCAAAATACCATAATAAACAGAAATCTGTACTCAGATCCTTAAAATTATAAAAATAAACAAGTATTTGGCATTGACCTTACTGAAAAGACATATACTTGGCCTTAAAAGTATTTAGATATTTTATTTAAAATGTTAATTTATTGCTTTAAGCAATGTTTATGACAAAAATAAATAAATAAATAACATTTTGAAAATCTTCGTATTGTCAAAAGGGGGAAAAATACACTAAGCACCTGTACACCTACACATTCGTAAAGACATACACATATGCATAGCATTGTTTTCACAAATGTTTCCATAGTTTAGAATGGTAACATTTTCAAATCTTTTGAATCCTGTTTTCAAGTTTATATATATATATATTTTTTTTTATGTATTTATTTTTTATATTATTTATACAAACATTGAGGGACAATTCCATTTTATTATTTTGAAAATATAATAAAAACATTACTTTTGAAACAAGTAGTAGTTTAATATTTATATACCTTATATGGATGTTCAGCTGAAATGTTAGAAAACAAAAAATGTTTTATGAATGATGTTGAAATAATGTTTTTGAGAACATTATCAATAAAAACATATATTTGAATGAAAATTTAAACATTACTGGAAAAACATTTGCTCATAACTTTGAAAACCTTGTCAGAAAATTCGAAAAATGTTCCCTTTTACAGTTTAAAAACTCAATTTGAACTTTTCTTTGTGAAGTGCGATTGCTTTATTGGTTGTACATTTGACATTATTTTTTTTTTTATAATACTGGCCTATACTGTACAGTGTATATCCTACAAACTGCTTTTCACCAATTTTGCAGTGTCTTCAAATCTCCGAGCTACATTAAATTTGCAACACAAAATGTCAGAAATAACTTTTAAATGAGTGTTGGCGTCTTTGTTACCTCTGCTTCTGTCTCCGCACAGTCAGCAATCACTGAGGGTTCACTCCAATATGTGATCGGCAGCAATTACATGTGTCTCCTCTGATGCAGAGCTAATGGGACTGGATGAGACCCAGTCCAGCTCCTCTGCTTGATCGGAAATCAATTTCACTTTTACAGCCCTACATAAATTCAAATACAGCGGGCCAGGACTGCTGAGAAGATACTCAAGCATAATGTCATTGGCGAGAACCATGAAATATTTCAAGACACCTCTGGAGCTGGCTGTATTTATTATTCTAACGGAAAAATAAGGCATAAAACATAAACTGAGGCAAGCTATATCGCACGAATGAGTCCTATTATAAGAGACGACTGGGAAATAATCAGCTGAAGGCTCCGGCACAATGTCATTTCACTTTACATTGGTGCATATCCAATTTTGCGGTGGCATATGGATATAAAATGTCTTATATAAATCATTAGCTGTCATTTAGTCTGATTCATTAACCGGGCATATCAAACATTCATTGGTATGTTCACACTTTAAACATATTGTAAATTAGTGGATTTTTAAGTAACTCTTGATACATATTATTAGTGAATCAAAGAATCATTCATTCTACAAAATGTAGCCTACAGATTCATTCAGAAATCATTTAGTCAAGCGATTCATTGAAACACAGAAGATTAATTTAGAAAAGCCTACCGAGTGGTCTGGAGATACACAGCTGATTCTGCTCTGAAGTTGAACTGTTTTCACTACCGAAACAGGATAACAGGCCACATTGTGTTCAAAAAAGTAAGTAGCTAACTCGCTTATTGAGCTGATTTATTGGGCTACACTATTGATTTGAATAGTTATCATAAGCGTTTGTTTACCTGGTAAAAAACGCAGTCTCTCAGCACACTGTGTGGTGTGGTCAATTATTTGTACGGTACAGTCTTTATAAATATGCTGTTGATTAAATGAAGTCTTTGCGGTTTTCAACTCCTTTTCAGAGTGAGACATTAAACGAGTATGTGAGGCGTTTACAAATTTAATGTACAGTTAATGCTAATGCTGTGTGGAAAGCCCTTACATGGAAATGGTTGCAGTTTTTATTATGCTAATTACTAACTTCAGGCACGCTCCCCTCATTTTGAATACATTTAAAATAATCCAAATGAGTCAATATAAGAACAACGGTAGAAAAAATCATGTTGTAAATGAAATATTAAGAATCCTTACATTTCTCATACTGTACAGCGAGTACAAAACTTGTACACACTCATTACTGCATGTGACCTAAATGACATGACTGGGGACAAAGTTTAACTGGAAATTCATGTTAAGGAAGGCTCAACAAGTAGTTCATTAAAAAAAGTTAAAATAAGAACTCACAAGGGCGTTAGTATTCATGGCTTTGAACATAAAACTCTGTTTAATTAATTATTAGACACAGCCTTTACTTCTGCTGCATTTATAAGTTGTGCCTGTCTTAAATGGTCCAAGGAGAGATTTTTTTCACACCAGCGCTATCTGACACTTTTTTCTTTTTTAAGCAGCAGATTGGGGACTAGCCTTGTGATAAATGCCACATTTAATGCCTGGGGAAAAAATGATGGGCAGTGATAATTTCACTTCTGTAATGTTTGACCTGCTTGCAGCGCCGCATGGTGGAGTGATGGATGTTTTCTGCATCCATCAGCCTAGTTATAGTGGTCGTAATGAGGAACGGTTGATATACTACAGAGACGCCAGGGTTCACAGGCTCGACTTCCTTAGCGTAGCTTCTTATGACTTTACAAAACACAAGAGATGTGCTGCAAAATGCGGATTTAACAAAGTGTTGAATTGTCAGTGTGGTGTACAAGCAGTTTTGTCTCAGGGGTTCGTAGGTGGGTGTAGCTAATTACACTGCTAATAAATGGCAGGCTTTATTTTTCATACTATAGGCAGCTGGCCAGCCGGCTCACTAAGGAGTGTTTATAAATGGGCTAGCAGTTTCTTTGGCCCAAAATGGATCTTTAGTCAATGATTCTTGCTCAAAAGAGGTTCTGGACCTAAAGTCATGAACTCTTTGTACACTGTTCACAATCAGAAGAACAGACCTCTGTTGTGTAGTTATGAATATGTATTTAAGCAGCCATTGTTCTGGTAATTATGAGAAGAACAAGCTCTTGAGGGTGAAACAGAGTTTTGGTTGACATGGTTGAGAAAGCTCTGGAAAAAGGGCTTCTTCTTTCTTCTACAGTATAAAGTCTTCTTTTGTTGATGCCTGAAAATAAAATAAAAAAGGGGCTTGTTTTCACAGACTATATTTTGAATCACACATGTATGTTTGAGTGTTGACACATCTAATTCAAAACTGCCTTAAATTAAAATATATTTTACAATATTGATTTGTGTTTTGCGTAGTTGCACTACCTTTCAAAAGTATGATTCACTAGTATCTTTATTTTAAAATGGAATAGGGCTTTGTTTGCGTGTGCAGACCAATTGGTGTATGACATCGGTTCCTTATGTTTTCAAAACCCTCTCGAGATACTTTAAATCCAAGCAATACAGAAATCCTGGCCTGAGGGCACTCCAATCATCATAGAATCTCACACACGGACTCAATTTCCCATAATACATCACTCACTCACACCTGTTCCATATTTGCACTCACACACTCACAGCTGCAGTTCATCACCACTCCCACTCACTCATTATCACCAGCATATAAGCCACAGTCTCACTCAGGTTCTTCGCGAAGTCTTGGTTTGCTCCTGCGATCATCTCTGAGCGTTTATTCCCGTGTTTTGTTTTCCTGGTTTTCTGATTGTGGACTGTTTATCTGGACTGTGATTGCTTGCTGCGTGCCTCATTACCCGCCTGTGTACCTCAACCTCGATTCTGTCTTGCCTTCATTGCTCAGTTTGCCTGGATCTAGACCCTGCCTGTTGACTCCGAATAAAAACTTTGCACATGGATCAGCACGCCTCAGTCTCTATTGTTACAAATATATTGAGGCAAAAATCACCCTGTATGTTTTTTTTTTTTTTTTTTATATATCATGATATGATAAGGGATATAACACGAGCAGGGAGAGCTACTGTATATCACAAGACTGCTGTTTGTCCAGACGAGTTTAAAGTGTTTTTATGACAACAGTTAAGTGAGAAGTTGATAGTGTGTTTTTCAGTTTCTGAATGAATCAGCTTTTTGAACAAATTGTGTGAATTAATGATTCAGAGACCAATTCATAAATAGTCCTATAGTCCTAATACATCACATGCTTGATATATATCAAACGTTTATCCTTCTTTCAATGCTTGCGTAGCCTTTGTTGCTGGGGAGGCTCAAATTTGTGCTAGTGCTAGAAAATCGAGAGGTCTCTCTCGTTCGCTGTTTCTCTCTCTTTCCTTTTGCTGATGTGAAACAGGTCTTTCTGGCATTCCTCCTACAACATTAATTAATACTCCTGCTCGTGATGGATCGCTCCCGCTTTAGCCCATTCATCACTTCCTGTATGAGGCTACGACTCAAAGCTAGCTCGCTCCAGCTCTGTTCCTTCTCTGCAATCTGACAAACACTTTCATATTTTCTGTGATACTGCTGTATGATCATGAACAGAAAGAGCTGCTCTTAAGCTCCTTGAGTTAAACCTGTTAGTTAGCATTAAACAGATTAATCTTGAGCATTAGCGTTCATTCATCACAGCTTGTCAGGACTTTGCAGGCTTTTGAGATGCCATAAATCAGCGCTGGGTTTTTCCTGTTGCTTAATGTTTTGAATCTGCTTCTGCATTACAGACACTGAAAAAAAGAACTCAAAAGTGTTGCAAAAGCATCAAGTATGTTAGCAACGTTGGATTTACTGTTTCCGAAACCCATCAAGTGTCTGTCCATCTCTTGGGGTTTTTATATGTGGCTCTTTTTAACTCAACAACGTTGCCTTTAACCTTCGGTAAAATGAAACCCGGCACTTTAATTACAGGCCAGGAAAGGCTCTGCTAATGATTAGCTGTTAGCTCTGACATCCTAATATAGATCTTTCTCTCCTCAGAGACTAGAAGGTGATGCATTGGCCCGCTTGGCTCGTAGAGACCCGCACCTGCCAAGCAAAAACACACCTAACGTAAATTAATATGCAGAGATGGCAGTCACTGCAGGCTCTCTCTCTAGTCTGGATAACAGGGGTGTGTCACCGATGCGCTTCAACAAGATGAAACATTTTATTGAGATGTGAGATGATTTAGGGGCCGCCGGGGGCCCGAGGAGCTGTAATGTTACAGTTTAAGAGAGGAAAATTATCCAAGGATTTTGATAGAAAGAGAATGTCATAGATTTTGTCGTTTAAAGGGACAGCCTGATGTCTATGACAGAGTCAGATGCAGAGCTATTGTTTAAAAAAATAAATGAAAACAAAATATAAAAATGAATACGAAAGCTCTTTTGTAAACTAAAACTGACACTGAATAATAATAAAAATGACCAGTATAATATAGAATAAATATAATAATTTAAAAATAAAACTATATTTAACGGGTTACTTCACCTCAAAATGAAAATTTTGTCATTCCTCACTTACTTCCATGTCGTTTCAAATCAGTAAAAGCTTCATTCGTCCTCAGAGCACAATTTAAGATATTTTGGATGAAAACCAGGAGTCTTGTAACTGTCTCATTGACTGCCAAGTAATATACCCTGTCAAGTTCCAGCAGAGTAAAGACATTGTCAGAATAGTCCATTTGCCATCAGTGGTTCAACCGTAACGTTATACTTTTTGTATTGAATGAAAGTAAAAATAACGACTTTATTCAATAATTTGGCACCGTAGCAACATTTTAGAGAGCATCCGCTGGACTCAAACAGCTCACGCTGTTCTTTGTTCAGTATATACATATATATACTTATTACACGGCTTTGTGGAATCCTCGATTCTGATTGGTCAGTCGCTACATTCCAAGGTTTGTTATTCCCAGATAACAACCGGTAAAACTAATAACACAGGCTCATCAGGGTACTACGCATCATCTTGACCGTTAGTAATTATATCACTCCGCTGTCGCTGATAGTTTGGCGCCATCCTGTGGCTGAAAAATGCTTAACCACGAGTTAAAATGGGGGACTTCAACAATAATTTCAACATGTACGGGAAAAGCAAGAGCAGTGGATTTCAGCAGTGGATAGAAGATGACTCGACTGACTCCCCGGTTAAAACTAATTTTTATTATTGTATAATATTATTTATTTATTGTTTTATTATTTACTTTTGGGGCAAGAAGCTGTGTAATAAGCGGGTTAATATACAGCCAGCAGGTTGCTATCGCAGAATAAAGCCCTTTAGTCTTATACAACATAAGACTGTCTGGCTTTATTCTGCGATAACAACCTGCTGGCTGTACATTATCCCTTACTTGAAGTAGCTCTGAGATTTCAATAATATTAATAATAATAATAATGATGATGAAGTATCACATTGTTCCTGGTCCTTTGCAATTGGTTATGGTCACATGACATGCAAGTTAACAAACTTTTCATTAAACCTGCAAACCTATTTAGGGGAAACCTTGATGTAATACAATGTTTAGTGCATTTCATGTTGTTGATAACAACAACTATTTTCTTATATATATATATATATATATATATATGTGTGTGTGTGAATAGAACAGTATAGCAGATTTTGCCGTTTCAGCGCATATTTTACCTGCCTAGAAGAAAGCAGAGACTGTTTATTCCTTCCTGAGATTTGGGAACTGTGATTATCTGTTCTGCTCCTTTAATGAGAGAATGAAAGCTCAGATCGATACATTACCTCAAGCTATCTGACACCCTGTGCTGCTCAGCTTCCAAAAGACCAGTCCTGAGCTAGTGTTGACGGACAGCTCGTAACTCCTGGATCTCTGAGGAAGGACCCTGCTTCAAGACAGATACAGAGAAATATAGGAGATATATCTTGCTTTCTGTTTTCACTGGGTCCTCTTGATTGAGACCTCAACAGGGATAAAGTGTTCCCCCGCAGGTCACAACAGAAATCAAACAACTTCTACATGATCAAGCTGCTTTTATAGAGGAAATAATCCTGATTAATTGCTTTATAAAGCTGCTGAGCTCCCAAAATGACAAATTAAACCAATAAAAACACCTTTCCCTTAACAGCAGCTTTCGCATAACCAATAATGATGCAGCAATTTTGAGTATATGCGAATGCGAATATCCTAACTAAAGAAATGAAGACATTAAAACAGGTGTTCTGTTCAATTACCATTTACTGCGACAGGCTATGTCCAAAAAGTAGTACCAAAAATATATATATATTTTTTATATATAGATATCCACAATCCATTAAGTTTATCCCATGATTTAAAGCTGCAGGCCTCACAAAGAGTATAAAGTAACAGGGGGATGGTATGAATGCAAAACCATATTCCACAACCAAAACCATGTATTCAAAATGCATGAGAGCTCCAAGCAAGCAATCTGGTAGAGAGAGACAAATCCATTCTTTGTTTAATTAATTAGCATGTTAAATATGGTGATTTAAATTCCACTCAAGTTCATTTCTGCTGCTGTGTGGTCTCGAAAGAAAAAACATTAAACAGACCTTTAAATATTACTTTTAATTGCAGTAGTAATAGTGGCAGCCATATTGATACTTGCTGCATTGAAATACTAGGCATACTGGTGGTAGGGAAAGTAATATAATTATGGAAATAAAAGCTACACTTGTTTGCTGACCTCAAAACATTCAAATTATCACATTAATGAGCAGGGCCTGCTTTGAATTTATGCATCTATTATAATTATATTGCTTGATCTCTGTATGCTTTTACACACGGATACACCTAAATCCAACATGACATGCAGTTTGCAACCAATTTCACTTTAATAATATAACACTAATAAATTACAGAGACAAGCATTTGATTTTATTTGGAATAATGTGCACTGATGAATGGTTCAAGACCAATATGTAAGTAAGCAAACAGAATCAGTTCTGATTTGGTCTCAACTTTAAATTAATACATGCAGAGTAGGAGGTCTGAATTTTGCCCATGCACTGATTAATTGTTTATATAGTTTATTTGGTTTTAGCACCTTGATTGACCAAAAGAATTATGCAAATCAAGTAATAACACAATCAGCAACTTAATATATGCACATTATAACGCTCTTCTCCACAAAGAACTGCTGTTGTGATAAACAGTACATTGTTTTGTGTGTAAAGCACTGAAATGTGTGTAAAATTCACAAAAATTATCTCTCAAAACAAGACAGTTGCATCTTCTACATGAATCTTCTTGTTACACTAACATACTGCATCATCCTCGCTGTTCTTAAAGCTTAACACTGGACTTTTTTTATATAAAATACAGCTTTTTTTAACGTCTGCCTATCTGCCTTGTGGCATTGGCAGGCCTGTTGTGTTGTATCTGTGCCAAGGTCTGGTTAGACAATAAGCATAAAAAAAAGATCATAAGTACCTTTCGCTGATGCTACGCTGACTGAAAAAGCCCAAACAGATCTCCACTTGGCAGAAGCAGCCTCCATATGTTTGAATAAACCATCAGAGAAGTGTTTTGTGTGGCTGGGGTCAGACGGAAAGAAGACAAGGGAATCGCAGTACAAACTGTTCAAACGATGGCAACAAGCACTGTTGTTTTAAAATAATCCAAAATACATGATGCTACATCAAACACGTCTGAAGTGAACAGAAAAATCTCTCTCAAAATCTACACCAAGGCCAATTTCCCCCAAAGAGGCTAAAACCAGATGGGAAAAAGAGCAATACGGTTCTCATGCCTCCTTGCATTTTAACCAGTTGATGGGAAAATTATTTTTAAAATTCAAGAATAATTTATATTAAATAATTATTCACTGCATTTTGTGCATGTTCATTATCATGACATATCATACTACCAAATACGGGACACGTCTAGTTAAAAAAGATGAAAACTGACAGAATAATTACAAAGTAAAGAAATCACCAGCTCGCCAATTTTAAAATGAACTTGTAAGAAACAAGTTGTTTTTTAACAACATTTCAGCAAAGGTAAATTAAAGCTGGACCTCCAAATCTGTGATATCACCACACCTTCAGTTTTCTCAGAATCTGATGACTAATGGTATGTAAAGGCGATTAACAATCTGCTAGTAGTAACAAAGCAATCTACATAAAAGATGGTGTGCTATTGCTTATTTAAAGTATCTAAAAACTTTTAAAGTGCCCCTATTATGGGTTATGAAAGGTTAACATACATATAAGGTCAAAAAGCGCTTTTATTTTCTTATAATATGCATTTATTTTTACTTTATTTTTTCAACAACTTCCAAACAGTTCATTCAACGATTCATTTTTCCAAACCCCTCCGGTGATTTAAAGCACTGTTTGTGAGTTTTTAACATAGACTGTAAAAACCATGGACATAGTGTCAGTGACGTCACCTGTAGGTTTCTGAAGAGCATTTTTGAAGCTCAAAGTAGGTGGGGCCGACCGTCGCCATGTTGGAATCACGTCACCGTGCGTCACTCTTGGATTATCGAAAATGGGCAAAGAGGCGGGAGCTGATTGATAAAACCACAGCCACCTAGTTCGACGGTGGTGACAGCAGCGGCAATCCACCTTTCACTCAAGTTGTCACACCCCTAATTATGCAGAACTTTAAGGCTTAATATAATTTAAAAGGATGAAATATAAAAAAAATCACCCCCCTTAGAGTTGTGAAGGGCAAAATTAGCTATATAGACCAAAATAATTTTTTGAACCAGGCTGTAAACATGTTTTCTTCTGCTGTAAAGTTTGCTATTTTAAAACTGGGAGTCTATGGGATTGACTCCCTTTTGCAGCCAGCCTCCAGGGGCCAGTCGATGAATTGCAGTTTTATTCACTTCTGTGTTGGCTTTACGAGAGAGAGCGGGAGGTTGCCGCTTGAGGTTTTTAACGCTACAAAAGCAGCACCTAGTGGCAAAGAATGAACTTGCATTTTCATTCAGACCAACACGAAAAGACCAACAAGTGTGTGGGCAATATGCTAATATTTCATTTTGACATCAACATGAAACGGCTTGGAACTCCATTTAAAATGACTCGTTTCAGTGATTCAGAATCTACTCTTTCTTTTGACAATAACTTTATACAATGTGCACTTTCAGATATAAAAGTTTGAAGGATGTTTTCATTCACCTAGAGCTGTGTTACATGCAAGGTCATTTTCAAAAATCCTTAAGGGGCACTTTATGCATAATAATCCATCATACATCGCTTAGACTTTTACTTGATTTAAATAAAATGTGAATATAAACATAAATCCATTATTCACAAGAAACATGAAATATAAATATCAGCATTTATTTATAATCACATTAATCTACAGGGGACTCATACCAAACATGTCGACCACACGCAAATCTTGTCACATGCTACTTGCTGATTTGCATATATTATCATCCGATGCCAGTCTGCCCTATTTATTTGCCTGAAGACTACTTGGTAAACTAATTCTTTTTCAGACCTCAAATAGTATGACTAACTTGTTTTTGTAGTTCTGCCAGCGCAAGTGAAGCATGTCTTTCAATTACATTTGCAGGCTGGGAAATTACAAGTGCCAGTTCTAATCAATGCCAAATACTGCCCATTTAAAAACGTCCTGTTCCTCTCATCGCCTACCACTTTGTCACCTTCAAAATTAATACGATTTTATTTCAAGTGCAAAAGATGAGTGCCTGTATTTTAAGACCAAACAAAAGCTACAAACTAGCCCGGTCTCATGAAAATGCGTATGCATAGTATGCCAAATAAAAATAAAAAATGTGTATCATATGCACACGAAAAAATATTTTTTTTATTATATATATATATATATATACACACATATGTGTGTGTACTGTATATATTTATTATATAAATACACATACATACAGTATATATTTTAAAAATATTTCTGTTTATACATTTATATATTCATATTCTTATTGTATTATACATATATTTAATATTTAAACATAACATATTTTTCTTAAATACATATATAATATATACATTAGAATTTATCATTTGGATTGCATTGATATTCCTACAATTTGTTAAAATTAAAATTGTTTATAAATAATTTTTATCTCTATATTATATACAAATTAATTACGTCTTTCTTGAAGTAATTAAAAGTAGATTTAGACAAGTGTTTGTTTCTTGAATAGAAATTTCCAATAAACAAAGCCTTGTGACTCACTTACCAAACTAAATAGGTATGACAACACATGCTTAGGTTCTGCTCCCCTGTTATGCTCATGCATACATAATGTAGCTAATAAAAGACTGATTTAAAATGCAGATGAAACCTGGAAAATCACAGAGTTTATTTCACAGTGTCTTGCTTGTCATTTTCTCGGCGCAGCACTGCAGGCAAAATTTAACCATGGCTCTCAGTTAGACAGATACACTGAGTAATTGCCCCGCTCCTTTCCTAATTTATGTGACTTTTAAAATCAGTTATCAGGTAATTACAATACTCCTTATCAGCAAAATGGATTTCTACCCCATTAGCGCTCCAACAACTGCATGTATCTTAAGTGTGTCTTGGCAGACACCATTTATAACATCACAACACCTGGTAAAATGAGTCTGGCTGCCTCATAAAGCCATTTTACATTAAAAACATCTTTTCATTCATTTTCCACAGGAGGAAGCCAAAGCGAATGAGCACGCACACATGTTTATCTAAGACATAATCTAATTGA
This sequence comes from Enteromius mattozi, assembly GCA_032359235.1. Classification (NCBI taxonomy): domain Eukaryota; kingdom Metazoa; phylum Chordata; class Actinopteri; order Cypriniformes; family Cyprinidae; genus Enteromius; species Enteromius mattozi. The sequence continues at coordinate 23,542,205 of JAUMHE010000042.1, forward strand.
GGCCACAGAGTAGACTTCTTTTGTTTTTATATAAAGCTAATTAATTATAGTTGACTAACTCCAGCTCAACACTTAAGAGAAAACTTTTTTTTTTTATTTGTCATAATTACTAAAGTTCTTCAGCTTGGCTTTAAAACACAGATGGTGATCTATGTGACTACTTTATGAAATAACATATATAAAATATGCATATAGATAGATATAGATATATAAATAGATATACAGATACAAACTAGGGTCCATGTTATAAAACTATGTTAGGTGAATGCAAAAGATAATCCAAATGTAAAAACGGGTAAATTCAATATATAAAATATATAAAAGCTAATAAAATAAATAAAAAAAATTAGTGGTGTCAAACGATTAATCGCATCCAAAATAAAAGATTTTCTTTACCTAATATATGTGTTTATGCTGTGTTTATTTATTATGTTTAT
>JAUMHE010000042.1:23549566-23566583 GCA_032359235.1 Enteromius mattozi
CGTGTATATTCTGTTGTACTATTTTTTAATAAATGTATTTATTATTTTAAAGCTAGAAAAAAATAAATGTTAGAAAATTATGCTAAAATTTGACATTTTGAATATGTATATTCAAAATGTCAAATTATCTCTTGTAAATCTTTTTTTTAATAAATGTACTATCATTTGAAAGATTGAGCAAAAAAATAAAAATAAATAAAAATAATTGTTCTAAAATTAGTTTCCTATCTGAAGATATTTTATTTATTTAGAAATTTATTCCTGTGATGGCAAAGTTGATATTCATTAATTGATATTCAGTAATGTTTTCTTTTTTAAACAGGGAGTTAAAAACATCTTTTGAAATACTGTAGATGTCTTTTGTAACATATAAATGTCTTGACTGTTTTAACTAAATTGTTTACACAGTTAAGACATTTGTTACTAAAGACATACTTTCATTCAGCAAAGACACATTAAAGTATGTGTCCTTGTTGAAATCTAACTGACCCAAAACTTTAAATTATAGTGTAAATCAAAGTTCCATGTAGTATAAAAATGTTTTTTTCAGGTAGCTTATCTGAACAACCTTCATTATATCCATTGTTTACTTGCATAACCAAACCAATTTGGAAAAATATATTTTTGCGAACAGGCTTTCTGAACACTTCTCCTACCTTCCACTGAACAAACAAAAAAAGTTTGTTGCAGTGTCTGCTGTTTGGGACGCTTAAACAAACAGAAAATGTTTTATTAGCACCACTACAAAGCCTTTTTTTGATAAAATCAATTTCTGAACAACTTGTACAGTCGTCTGTGTATGTGAAAGTTTGAAAAGGAGGAAGTATTTTAGCATTGAAAAAAATGCTCTGTTAACTTCTCTTTTATAGCAGATGTCAGAAATGGCACCACTCTGCCAATTAAAGAGTAGGACAGCACTGCATTTCCCTTGCTGTGGCAGAATGAGGAGTTAGGGGAACAAAACTTCTCAAACTGTTCTTCAGATTGCGGAAGGAGAGGTACTTCTACATTTTATGGCACTTCATCCATAGGTTATGATTATAGTGTCACCTTAAGAGCTATTGGCGGCTAGTCTGCACATCATGTCTCTTGTCACTCGGCCTTATGGGTATTTCCATCCTCATGCATATTTTCGGCAGCTTAAGCTAAGAAATTGATGTATGATTTGACAGTAATTGTTATTTAAACAAAGGGAGACGTACTGTATCTGTAAGACAGGCTGAGGGGAGACCGACAATATCACTGCCCAACATTTACCACATATTTTTTTCTTCTGTAAAACAGTCATGTGTGAAAGCTGAATGTCTGCTGGTGGTCCCATGTCTCCCCCTGTGGAGAGCATGCGGTACTGCAACTGATGCACTGGGGAAAAAGTTAAGGTAAGTTTTATCAAACTCTCATACATCATATTTATGCATATGATGCAATCACAGTGGTTTTAAAAGGAATGCATTATGCAACTTCTCTGTATAATCCATCCCTTGATATTTTAGATAAGTATGAATTATAGTTTCATGATGCAATTATGAAATAAATCATTCTCCAATGTCCCCACCGAGCAAAATGAATAACAGAATCTGGTACAAGTGTTTGCATTCGCACAGCTGTGATTAATGGTTTTTATTAGAGCTAAGTCATTGTAAGGCATGCAGTCATTTATATACTTTGCTAACTGATATTTTATACCTTTTAAAAATGTTACTTGGCAAAGTAAACAATCTTATGAGGATGACGGAGTCAGCGGTTAATTACTTTTTAATTTCATTAAGAGTGCTATTCTTACATTGCGGCTCGTAATGGTGTAGATAAAGCAGGTGTTATTTATTAAAGTGATTTCTTTCTAAGAAATATTAATATATAAATGCTGAGGCAGCCATTGGAAAGCAAATATTTTACTTAGATGGGGTTCTGGTGTGTTTAGGAATGGAATATAGGCTAAAAGTGACTCTTGAAGCATTTGTTTAGAACTACAGGCTAATTGTCTATACATAATGTATAAGTTTGTGCAAGTTAAATAAAATGGCATTTAAAGTCAGCATGTAATCAAAATTAACCACTTTTGCTTTCTCAAAATTAATTTCTGGTGTTCCTTCGTGGTTTAATGCTCATTCTACATTTTTTAATGTTCACTCTGCTTTTCCAGTATGCCACTGATAAAATAGGCAAAATAATTAAAGGATAAAGTTAATTACCGCAATCATGATGTCAGCGAAATGTATACTGATTACACTCCAGTGGAGCGTGGTTTTAATGACCTTTTCTGCAACAGTGGGTGTTTCAATGTGCAAAAACAAAGAACCAGTTTGATCAATACATGAAAACATTTTACAGGTTGCATATAAATGATTCAGCTGGTTCTGGGTTTTATTCAAAACTGCACAAGCAGTTTAACGAGTAATCAGTCGTTTACATATGCATCATTTGGAGGTTGCTTATTTTGCAGTTTCACAGAGCAGGGTAATCAATCAGGCCACAACACTGTGTTTCAGTTTCCATTCATCTGAAGTATATGATCTCTTTTATGGGAGGGTGTTCCACAAGGATCGGTTATCGGTCCGTATTTGTTTTCCTTCTGCCGCCTTTAAGACCTCTGCATGTAGTTCGGCTGTTTCATTCTCATTAAAATATAGTTCTTCTTCTGCTCTGTTGCATAAGAAACAAAGATTAATCATTGATGAGAGGAATATGCTCATGAAATCACTGTCAAATGATCACCGTTAAGAACAAGGACACTGTGATAGAGTTTCCAGAAGTAAAAGCGCACCCCTGAACCTCCTAATCAAATACAGCTTTTCTGAATGCCAATTACCAGCAGACCATGCAAATCAGTCTGTAGAAGAGAGTGACTTTCTATTTGCTGGCCTGTGTTAACCTCTAGAGAATACAATCTGTCCCCAGGGAGAGATGGGAAGTTAATGAAGTGAATAGCTGGATAAGTAGTGAAGCTTGGTATCATGCTCTCTCTCTCTCTCTCTGTCTCTCTCTCTCTCTCATACACATACTTGCATTTGTGGTTTACTGGGACTCTCCATAGGCGTAATGGTGTTTATACTGTACAGACTGTATGTGGTATTGCCCTACACTGACCCTACACCTAAACCTACCCCTTACAGGAAACTATGTGCAGTTTTTGAATTTCATAAAACACTGTTTAGTAAGTTTTTTAAGCCTTTTGTTTTACAGGGACACAGGAAGTGTCCTCATAAACCATGTCATTATACACATTTGTGTCCTTGTAAACCACAAATGCCTGAACACACACACACTTTAACTATTTTACCTTGACAGTCGACACAACATAAATGTTATGCATTTTTTTCCCTTTATGCTGGTAAGACAAGCCCTCTGGTGAAATTGAACTTTTTGACTTTAGTTTAGCACCTTTGTCTATACATAATGTGCAAGTTAAATTAGTAAACGTAAAATGGCATTTAAAGTCAGCATGTAATCAAATAAGTATAAGTAGTGAATATATATATATACCAATAACATTAAAAGCATGATTTGCAACAAAACTGGTAAACACAGCTTGATAGAATTATGTCTTGTATAAAAAGCCAACCCAGCTTGATTGAATTATGTCTTGTATAGAAAGCCATACTGTCATGTGAAACCAAAGCAAACAGTACAATGTCCTGGCAGGGGATCTGATGCGAAACACCTTTTTTGCATTTTGCATTCACCACATGATTGATTGCTCTTTGTATATACTGTTACCCTACAATGCCTGCTATCAAAGAAAAGAGCTTCTTTCATATGTATTACATTGTTTGGATTTTTAACAGGAGTATGAAATTAATTACTAATGCAGTTTCCCCTTTGGTTTATGTGTGTGTTTCTCTCTCTCCCGCTGGTCTTTCTTTCCAAAGGTAATTAAATGTGGTGAGTCTGCTAGCTGCTAGCCGAGATGCCAGCGGTGGACAGTGTTCGCCGTAGGCACACGTGTCACCAGAGCAAGATTGAGTCTAATGTCCTTGGAGTAACTACAGTGTGAACCCACAGGGAGCGGATTGAGCTGGTTATTATCCTGGCGGAGACAGGCCTCTGATGAACTTTCATTTGTACACAAGAGGTACGCTGCTTGCCTAATACTTTATCATGAGGGCATGATTTTTTATGGAGAAAATCAAAATGTTTCATTAGGCTTGAATTAGCTGTGCCCTTGACTCCAATTGCATAACAGGCACACGTACAAACACACTCATACTTACAGTTCCCTGGGCACTGTTGAAAGTTACCTTGAGATGTCAGCAGAGCCGGGGCCCCTGGCAGCATTGATTGCTCCTTAATCTGCAGTCTCATGTGCCTTCCAGTTAACTCCCTCACTCTGTCTCTCTAGCTGTGCTGTCGCAAAGCCATTCATCGCTAATGGCTGCTCATTTCTCCTCCTTTCTCACATTCTTTTTCTCCGGAAGTGACCAGAAATCATTTTATGACTAGCATGTTGTGGGCTTCTATTTCGCTAGAACACTACCTTTTTTCATATACTTGTATATACTTTCATGTACTTGTATGTATTTGTTAAGTATATGAAATATATTACATATATTTGTTTATATAGCAAAAATATCCACAACTTTTGTTTATAAAAAAAAAAAAAAAATAGCATGAACTAAGATCAATGAGACCTTTAAAAAGGAAGTTGGTTAAAATGACTGAATCCAAGACACACAAAAAATTATTATTATTATTAAATTAATAGTTCTTTATATTAGTTAATAGTTTAGAATGCTATTTTAAACTTTCTATATTTCACGAGTTCCCACTTCCTCATTATATAATCAATAATAAGGCATGTTTGGCATACTGTCCGGGAAGCAGGCAGAGGGCCCGGAGAACCCCGAGCCTAAGGGAATTAACCCCTAGGAGGAGAGAGCTGGGAGGGAGCCGATTGACTGGGAAGCTGGGAACCGGGTGTCCCCGATTAAGCAAGCTAAAGGCGACGGTGGCAAGGAAAGTAAAAAAACTCCCTGTGGGAGAAAAAAGAAACACTGGGAGGAACCAGGCTTAGCGGGGGACAGTTCTCCTCTGGCCGGGAATCCGACGCCTGATTCCCAGTTTGAGTGGTGTAAGGGGCGGCGGTGGGATGCAAAAAGAAACAAAGATGTGAGAGAGAGGAAGTTGGTGGTATTTAAAAGGAAGGCTTTTGATCCTGATAGGGTAATTTGGAGATTGGGAGATCGTCGGTGGCTGATTAATCATTTGTACGTGCTCCTCCCGAAATTTGTTAGTAAACATCATATATATATATATATATATATATATATGAGAGAGAGAGAGAGAGAGAGAGTTAATATTCATGCTGTATCTAGGTTTGCACAAAAATGTTAAACAGATATTAACTATTTTATAATTTAGTTATGGATGCTAAAAATTCAACTTTGCATCACATGAATACATTGCATTCTATTGTAGAAATATAGAATGTAGAAACCAATGATTTTCTTTTTGGGGATTTTATCTTTCGATCAAATAAATGCCACATCTGGGAGCATAAAATATCTCTGAATTATTATTATTATTATTATTATTAGATTTTTTTCATTATTGTTTTGGACCATTATTGTTTGGACTGTTATAATACTTAGTGTCATATTCATCAAGAAACAATTGAATGCATTATTAAAAGCCTACACATGAAATAAAAAACATACACCATTTTGATTGATACTTTATTTTTATCTATGATTTAAAGGTTACTTCATCAAATTACATATTGTTTTTACAAATACTGTAGGAAAATCAAAACACAATAACAGGGACTGATTTCATTTAATAAATACGATTGCACCAAACAGAAACAATTCCACAGAGCACAGAGTTGAGGTCAAACAAAGATAAAAATAAAGAAACAAAACATTACACACCTAAAATTTTTATATATTTATATATTTATATATATATATAAAATCTTTACAGTAATAAAACTCTTGTCTTCTACAAAAATAATCTTCCTTACTCTTAAGAGAGAAGCGGCAGCGCTGGATTTTGAGTTCCTGGCTGCCACGGTTTGTCCATTCAAAGCTCATAAAGTGTCTTGTTTTGTAGCCAGTGGTTTAACAAAAGCTAAGTCTTCAATCTGAATGTACAGTTTAATAATTAAAATGTAGTTATATTCAGCCACCAGGTTTGAAGTAATGACATTTTTAGATCAGGAATCTTCAAACACTGATTCTATCATATATAATCTTTTTTTTTTTTTTTTTTTCTCCAGCCTTTCAGCGGAAACAATTTTATGATATTGCTATTGCTCCTTTAAATAGCCTCTCCTTTACCCACAATCCCCTGCACTTATTTGATTGACACCTTCAACTCATAAATTGAGAGTCTAGTCATCCATCGTCTCATATGCTAAAGACAGCTTCAGACCACAGCGCATGATATTATGAAAATATAATCTGTACTGTGATTGTGTCAAGTCCATAGTGAATTGTCTCAGTATGAAGATCCTCTACCGCTGTGACATATTTATACGCAGCGTACAAAAGGTGACGGACAAGGACAACTGAAATAAAATTAGCCATTAAAATGTTCCTTTTAGACATGCTGTTTTCAATATCCTGACAATTCTGTAATAAAGATGACCTCTATTTACATTTATTGGTGAATGAGAATGGAAAGACTGACAATAGCTGTAATATAACCTTGATATTAAGATGAAAACATAATGAAAGAAGAGCAGAAGCGGGAAGCAAATAGTCCCTAGATATAAGAGACATAAAGATGATATGCTATGTGTGTAACAGCACCATTATAATAAACAGAAGGACAATCAAAAAATGCTCTCTATTGTACTACTGTATTGTTATTGTACTAAAACATATAATTGTGTCAAATTAATTTTGTCTGTGCAAACCATTTTGGCACAAGTTGTAAATTAAAAGTGTCATTTGGCTACCCAAATTAATCTTATTAAATTAAATGAAACATTGTAATTGAAAAATAAAAGATGTAATTTAAAAATAAAAAGAATATTATATAAAACTTAATTTACAAAAATGTAATAAATGTATATTAAAAAATAAAATAAAATTGAAGCATAAAATAAAATGTAATTTAAAAAAAAGAAAATGAAAAAATGAAATTTTACAAAATGAAAATGAAATAGAATAAAATGTAACTTACAAATAAAACAAATATTAAATAACATTTAATTTAAAAATTAAAATGTTATATAAAAATATGATAAAATTGATTTAAGCATAAAATCAAATAAAATTAATTTAATTAAAATGTTAATATAATTTGTAATTTAAAAAAGTAAAATCAAATGTAATTTTAAAAATCAAATAAAACTAAATATATTATTTTATATTATTATTAGTAGTACATTTCTATTTTAAATAAAATAAAATAAAATGTTGACATGAAAGGTTCATATAAACATTTGTGCCAACAATGTGTTTTGTGCTGTGAATTTTTGACAATTTTTGAGTAGCTGAAGCCATTAATACTATATATAAAATTTATATTTTAATTATTTTATTTATTGAATAGTGGCTATATGATGGTAGTGGATGAAGGTCTGTATGCTGACTTTCATACGTGACGCACATTATTTTGATTTTGGATTCTTTAGTATTAGTCAATTCATCAACTGATCACATCTTCTTTGTAATTTCATACTGCTTATATGTAAAAAGGGAAAGTAAAAAAAAAAAAAAAAAAAAAAAGGTCTTAAATATTTCAGTATGTACTTCACATTCATACATTCATATCCGTCAGCCTGTACAGTTCACTTTTGGTATGTCATGACTGAATTTAAATGCACAAAAAATAAATAAGCAAAATGAAAGCATAAATCATGTAACTCTCTGTGAGTGCACATAAATTATTCCATACAAAATTGTTTACGAAACACTAGACATAGTACAGGTATATGATTATCATCTTCTGCTTGGCCATAATGTCTCAAGAACACAAGTCAGTTTACACAGCATATCTTGACACTGATTGATATGTATCTGTAAACCAACAGTCAGTTATTTCTACATAGAAACACAAAGAAGTTATTTTACTAAGAAAAACAAAATACTTTGATATTGCAGAAAAGCAAAACAAGATAAACAAGCTTCGACGTTAACCCTGTTTCATGAATAAAGGCATGAAACCCATAAAATTAGTGGTAAAATCTACATTTCTGATACATGTAAAGTACAGATGTGCTAGATATACAAAATGAAACCAGAAAATGTGTTTCATTTTACAATAATCATTAATAACTTTACATTTTATTATTAAAACACTTCCAAAATGTCACATATCCATGTTGTACTGCCACTGTTAGCCATAAAAATAAACAGACAGGTAAACAAGAATAATTGTCTTTTTTTTTCCACCCTTCATGCTGGCCTTTCCCTTAAACTTTGTACACACTGGCATCTTTAGAAATGAACAGCATCAAAAATGTTTTATTGAATACACAGATGTATAAAAAAGCTGTACAAAGTTTGTTCTAGTATTCACAGAGCACAGTAAAGTTAATGTCCAACATGCACAAGTACTGAATAAAGCTTGAAACCTTTGTGTCCGCATGAACAAAGTCCTTGACATGACGGAGGCTAGAGTTCAAACGTCGATGTATGTAGGAAGATCTGATGAGAATTTGACACGTGGATGAGGGTTGATGCATTCTAGGAAATGCCAAGAGACAAAATTACAATGAAAAATAAATCACTGTTTATGTTACCTTAACTGCGCATATATATATATATATATATACATACACACTACCAGTCAAAAGTTTGGAAACAGTAGTATTTAAATACATTAAAAATACAGAAAAAATGTAATAATGTAAAATATTACTGCGATGTAAAATAACAATTTTCTATTTTAATATACATTAAAATCTAATTTATTCCTTATTATCAGTGCTGAAAACTGTTGTGCTGCTTAATTTTTTTTTTTGGAACCTGTGAAATTATTTTTAGTATTCTTCAATGAATTAATAAAATGTTAAAAAGAAGAGCATTTATTTTAAATGGAAATTCTTTCTAACAATATACACTACCATTCAAAAGTTTGGGGGCAGAAATTTTTTCTAATTTTTTAAATGAAAGAAATTAAAACTTTTATTGAGCTAGGATGTGTTAAAGTAATAAGAAGTGATGGCAAATATTTAGATTGTTAAAAAAGATTTATATTTTTAATAAATGCTGTTCTTTAGAACTTTTTTTTCAACAAAAAATTATTGCAGTTTCCAAAAAAAGTATTTGCCATCACAACTTTGCAGACATTGATCATTCTAATAATAAATCAGCGTATGAGAATGATTTCTGAAGGATCATGTGACACTTTAGTCTGGAGGAATGACTGATGGAAATTCAGCTGTTCATAACAGAAATATATTATATTTTACAGTATATTAAAATAGAAACCCATTATTTTAAATGGTAAAAATATTTATTATGTATTTTTGATCAAATAAATGCAGCCCTGATGAACATAAGATTTAGATTTACTGGACTGAGACGAATGACTGGTAAAGTGTGAGGTGAGTGTGTTACTCACCGATGGTCTGGGTGTTGGGCTCGGTGTCCAGAGGCTCCAGTGACGTGAGCAGTTCTCTCTGAGAGCTGCAGCTGGGTGTGCTGTCAGTGGGAGAAACTGGACTCTGGATCATTTCTTGCTCTTTTTCGTCCTGCATCGCTGCATAGACGTGGAGGCCTGGGATCTTCCTTGAGGAAAGATTTACAATGAGACATGGGCAAACAAAGCTTGATGTTATGAGACATGCTTGAGAGAATCAGCCAGAGGGAATCGGGGTGATGGGGGAAAAAAAAAAAAAATCTATATTGTCAAGTGTTAAGCAATCATAATAACTGAGGGAGAAAAGTCTCCTAATCTTTTAGAAGATATCTTTTCGATTTTTAGGTAATAACTAGGGGTCATATGATGTGATTTTCAAATTTCCCTTTCTCTTTGAAGTGTTTGATAATTGATATTGATAAGATCCCAAAAGTTGCAAAGATTAAAGTTTCAAAACTAAAGAGATTATTTAAGTTATGACTTCTTCACAGCCCCCTAAAATGGCTCATTTTCTACATCACAGAGTGGGTTTATTTTATAACACCGCCCAAATGTTTACGCAAAGAAAGAGGAGCTATTATTCTCACTGTAGTGTTGCTGTGGAGCCATGTTCAGGAGATGCTGTGTGTCGTTGTGAAAGTGAAACTACTTTCTTTGTGCTTTTAAAAGAAGACATGACTAGAAATCAGTGGTCATGTTGTGTTTACAACACTGTTCTAGAACAGTTCAACCCAAATATTAGAGTGTGTTCAGCACATAAACTGAGAGACTCCTAAAACTTGGAGAGTAGTCTATGCTGGCTGTGCACAGAGATAAGGACAGTCTGGCGCTTCTGACTCACAACCTTTAAGTAAGTTACATTTTATTATTAAAAGAATCTGCTTCTTACTATTCAAACATGAGTTTTGAGCAGTGCAGAGTAATGCTTGTTGTTTGTTGTTTCTCCATTCTTGGATGCAGACATGGTGTTATGTTTACGAGGTACGATTCAACATAATGCATAAAAAAACTGTACTAAGTCATAGTTGGTGTCATAGTGCCGGGACGCAGCATCATGTTATAATAAGGAGCGTAACATTCCCATCAAACAATATACATATATATATATATATATATTCTTTATACAAGATATAAACCAAGATAAGACAAACATGTTAGTGGTAAAAGGTCATCTACTGTCACTAGCAGACACTTGCATTATCTTTCAGACATTCCAAACATTACCTAATTAATATTCATGAGCCTTGCTGATAATCTTCGTAATGTGTGCTTCCACTCTTTTCTGAACTTTCTGATGGCCCTGACATTATTAGCTTTGCCGTTCACATCATTCTGTTGATTTATCACTGGGAGCATGTGTTTATAGTTTGTGAGTGCAGTACAGTCCGTTTACAAGCAGAGTCTGAGATCTTCCTCAGGAAAAAAGTTGTAAAAAGACATAAGAATATGAAAAAAAAAAAAGATGTGAAACGTCTCACTTAGGAGTTGATAAATCAAGGCCTCCCTTTAGAGAGGTGATTTTAACTGTCTTGGTCTGCATCCTTACAGAGGGAGAAAGCCACATAAGCAAAAACCTTAACAAGACGATTCAAAAGCAAATGTATTGAGCTAAATACAACTGGAGAGGGATTTAGCAGAAAGAAAACACAAGCAGCTCATTAAAATGTGATCTAACACCCTCATTAAAGGGCCGGTTCACAAAAAGAACGGAAATTCTGTTACCGTTTACTCACACTCATGTCGCTCTAAATGATGTTTGCAAACAAATTTTGGGAGGAGCACGCACGGGTAATTATCAGCCCCCTCCTCCCCTCGCTAATCATCTTATTATCTCATCATCCTATCAGAGCAAGAGATATTTCCTATAAATAGCACAAGCCCCTTTTCCTCAGTATCTCAACTGATCCTCCTCCTCCCCTACTCCACCAACTTTTGCTTTCTCCACAGGGGGGCACGCAGGGTTTGGGCCGGGCAGCGAGCCACACACTTCCCGAGCCCAGTAGGGTTGATAACTCGGGAGTCCGCCGAACTCTGAGTCCTCCCCCCGGACAGCACGCCAAACTCGCTTCGCCTTTATTCATTACCAGTAAGTTTGAACTCGTGAAACCCATTTACATGAATTTGGCAGATGCTTTTCTTTAGAGTTTACTGTACTGCAACTGCAATTAGTCCTCATGGGACATGAGGCTTTCAAGCTTCAAAAGCCATGCAAATGCACCATAAAACTAGTCCATAACACTGGTTATTCAGGCCGTTATTCACTGATCTTCTGAGAACTGAGTTTGCGACCGTGTCAGTTTGATTCGTGAATGAATCATTCAGACTGGTTTTGTAAACTGATTCATTGAAAAGAACCTGTTTTCATCATTGTGGTTAACGGGAAGTTCCTTGTGCTCTTTAAAGAAGTGAAAAGTGCCACAGAAAGCCAGACTGTTATGTATTAAAGCACTGGAAATTTCTTGGCACTTCTGTTGTCTCCAGATCTTGTCTTATTGACCTCTCCTGCCCTTTTCTCTCGGTCCAGTGATGGAAATGGTGCAATCATTTAACATTTCATAAAGGTCAACTTGAAAAACTCAAAGGGCTAAATATTGATAATGTCTGTGCATTGACTGACATTTCTCATTTGTTATGAGCGCTTAGACAAGAAGAAAAAAGAAGAAGGTTCTGCAACAGAGAAAGGGTGAATCACCACTCGACATGTACGCTCTGTGCTTGACTCTTTTTGAGTTAAACTGAGCCACAACTTGGAGATCTGAGAGAACAAGAATGATTTTGCCTCGTTTGAGTTCTTGCACAAACATCTGCTCTGCTTTTTTGTAGCAATATTCAAAATTGATCATATTTATGATTATATAAATAAGAAAACTAATTACAAGAAAGATCAAAACAGACTCAGTTAAATAATGCTGTTTAAATTATCATAATGCTGACAATATCAATTAAATCAATTAATAAAATAATCTCATAATCATACCCTACCAGTCATTTATTTAACAGCAAGATTGTTTTCTAAAGAATTCTCTCCTGCTCACCACGACTGCATTTATTCTGACTCACTGTCCAAAACACAGAAAAAGCAGTAATATCGTGAAACATTTGTACAATTTAAAATAACTACTTTTGATTTGATTTTTTTTTTTTATTAATTTATTCCTAATTTATTTCAACACATTGCTCCAGTGTTCAGTGTCACATGATCCTTCAGAAATCATTCTAATATGCTGATTTACTGCTCAAGAAATTATATTATTATATAATGAATGATACACATGATTATTATTATTACTCAATATTTAATACAGTTGAGTAAATCTTGAAAGATTATTTGATGAATAGAAAGATCCAAAGATCAGCATTTATCTGAAATAAAAAGCTTTACACTATACCATTTAGAAGCTTTGACTCAATTATATCAGTTATAGATATTAATACTTTTATAGCAAGATGCTTTAAATTGATCAAAAGTAATGATCAAGAAAATTGTAATGTTACAAAATATTTCTATTTCAGATAAACTTTCTATACATCAAAGAAAACAGGGGGAAAAAAAATTCTAAATTAAATTCTAAAATATATATTAAAAATATATATAGAAATATAGATATATAGGTATAATCAAATTTTCTATTGATTTTTGCTGTTCTTTGGATCAAATAAATGCAGATTTTGTAAGAAGAGACTTCTTAAAAAAAACCAAATCAAAACAAAACAAAAAAACTTCAAAAACGTTTGACTGATATTGTATATTTAAAGGAATATTTCACACAAAAATAAAAAACATCTGTCATCATTTATTGACCCTCAAGTCCCAAACCTGTATGAGTTGTTTTCTTATGATATGCACAAAATAAGATATTTTGAAGAATATTGGCAACCAAACTATTGACATTGACTTTCACAGCATGGGGGAAGAACATAGGGTCAATGGGTACCATCAACTTTTTTCAGAATATCTTCTTTTGTGCTCAACATAAGAGAAAAAACTCATACAGGTTTGGAATGACATGAGGGTAATTTTTATTTTTTTCTGTGAACTAAAAAAAAAATATATATGCGCATGAATGCTTATTAAAATAATAATAATCTCCAATGTGGTTAGGTAGTTTTTGATAGTAAAAGTACAGAGTCTTGATTACTTTATAAATATTTTGTAATCTTTCATGCTTTCCCGGACTCTTGCCACTAGACTTTTAACCAATTTAGAAAGCTAACCATATTTTGAGCTGATAATAAATACATCATGATCCAGGTAGAAGATTTAAAAATGGATGACAGTACCTTTTGAATTTATAGATGAGGAACACGGCTAAACCCACCACCACCACAGAGAGGAGCATGAGCATAGCTGAACCACTGTGATTCTCGCTTGTTTCCACTAGAGGCGCTAGACGCAGGGGAAAACAACACAGGCAACTCTTGTCAGTGCAGTCTGGCAACATTCCAGCCCTCCTTTTAATAAACAGACAGCATCTCTAAAATTAAAATCCCTCAATCTTTACAGAAAAGAGGTTATTATACAATCAATGTCATATGGGAACCGTTCATCTAAAAAAGATGATTCTGCCATTATAAACCATCTGCAAGCCTTCTCTGGTTCGTAGATTACCTGCTGATAAGTGGGCAGCGTATACTGTGATCTGGACTCCGGGTCTGAGTGTGAACTGAACCAGATTCTGATTCAGGGCGCTGAGAACCACTTCTGAGAGCTGAAAGCAAATCACATATTCATCATATTCATACCACGCTGGATGAGAAAACTCTGCCTTGTGATAATGCATGGATAATGCATCCAAATCTGTTATTAAATTACATAAGCAGTCACAATAAGAAATAAGACATTCGTGTCCCGTAGGTATTTGATTTCCCTGATTCTGAGTACTGATGCATTGAGGCAAAGCGTGGGCTCGTGATGTTGTTTGTCGTACGTGAGCGTGTACCACACTGAGAAGACGTTTCAGCATAAATCATCTTCACTCACAAATATAGATATATGACATAGGAAGGATCTCATTTAGGCCTAACACCTCTCTCTTCTCCCTCAAACACACACACAGCCCTTGACTGTCAGGTGCTTTTATGTATGCATAAATCTTGAAAGCATACTTTTTCCTTCCAAAATAAAGCCTTGTTTGTTTTCGTGCTCGATTATGACAGGTTTGGTTTTTAAGGGTCATTCTGAAACAGGCGCTTACAGTTTAATCGTTTTTATAGCACTTTTTCTTTCTGAGAGTGTGTTTAAGCATTAATAAATGGCTAAAATTAATATAATTTAATATGGGTCAGGGTATAATTACGCCTTCAGAAAGGGGACACGGTTAAAGGTTTACTAAAGGATTACTAAACTAAAACTAAAACAAACTGAACTAAACTAAACTAAACTTTAAATTAACTCAACTCAGATTAATTAACTCAACTCAAAAAATTAATAAATTAACTCAACTCAATTAAAAAAATTAACTCAACTCAAAAAATTAACTCAACTCAAATTAATAAAATAAAATAAAATAAAAACAAATTTTCAATTTCTGAAATGGTGATAATTGCATTTTTTTATGTTTTCTTTTCCCAAAGACCAATTGATTAAAAAAAGTTTATGAACTCTTGGACAAGTTTTTTCTTTGTTGAAGAGCACACTTTTTTTTTTTTCATTATTATTTTTTTTGCTTTTATTTAATTTATTTATTAAGTTTTTTTTTTTTTTCATAAACAACTCTTAAGCTTAATTTTGGGAATCAGGTCTGAGTTCAGCGATGATAGTGCTAATAGCGCCTCACATAAAACTACTTCCTGTTCAAAGACTCTCTTTTTTTTTCACTCTTTCTACCCAAGCTTCATTAAATCTGTCTCATTTACAAAATGACTCCTGACTTATTTCTGCGCTCCTTTATTTCTGCATCGCTCTCACCTTCTGTCTCTCTCATTCCTTATTTCTCACCCTTTTAAAATTAGACCATTCCATAAATAATTACTTTCTTTATGAATTGTACCAGGGTCAGTCAGTCTATTATACTTTTTTAATAAGGCTATCTACACATTATACTTTGAACATGCCACCCTTGAATAGAGATTTATGAGGATCTGCAGTGAAAGGTCCATTGCAGATTCAAGGTAGGTTTGGGTGAGGAAAGAAAAAAAGCTGAAAAGGTACTGCTTAGGCACCCATGCATGGACATCCACAAAGTGAAGATATCCCCCATCATCTGTGATATAATATCCCTGGCCCATAAGTGATCTAGTGGATGGATTACTAATGACCTCCTCTATAGTGAGTCTTTATGATGAGGAATCACTGCCTGAAAAATATAGATGACTCTGCATGTTAATATTGGAGGATATGAGCCATCTTCTCATATTCGATAATGGCTGTTATCTGTTATGGCCAAATATATGGCCAGAATTACCCATGACCTCAGAAATGTGCATGTGTGGTCTCTCATTAAGCTCTGACATCTAATCAGAAAGACACTTTTTCTGCTACTTTCTGACGTTGCTTATGAAAGAGTATTTATGTGCTTGTCTCATAACCTAGTATTTAATTTCAGGATTTTTAGAGAAATTAGAGATTTTCTGATCAAGAACAATCTCTGTGGACTAGTAAAATAACAGGTTTTTATCAAGAGTTAAACAGGCCAACATTGACATCTGCTGGAGACCATAAGAAACTCTTGTCAAGATGCTCCTTTTGTCCACCATCCTTTAGTATTTCAAAGGGCTGAAAATAGTATTTGAATAACTGAGCCTTTTCTTCTGGTTAAGAGACAAAGGTGAAGCAAAACATTAATTATAGCTGAGTTTTCCGCGACGGAGATTGAAAATCATGCATAATGTAAGAAAAAGGATGTACCTGGTCTAAATGGGTAGCTGTTTTGTCTGGTTTCCCTTCTGTCAGCTGTTTGTCTGGTAACAGGAAGAACTCGGCTGCTGTTGGCAGTCCAGGCAACACAGTGACCAACAGCTGCTCTGGATTCACTCCAGTCGCCTAAAGACCAGCAAACAGACTCTTAGAGATACAAACGCCCAACAAACAGGGTTGGAGGAATACAAAAATCAAAGGAAAAAAGACAATGCATTTAACTAATATTCTTTTGAGATCCACTTTCCCCCTATGATGTTATATTTTATATCATTGTAAATGATTAGTATTATTATGAGTATGATTACTATTCAGATATTAATACATATGTTGTGTTTTTAGTAATTGTATCAATATTATTAGTATACTTTTTTATTACTATACAGTTATAAATACTTTAATAATGTTGTTTTTATGAATTATTATCATACACATATTAATGCTTTTATTCAGCAAGAACGGATGAATTGATCAAATGTGACAGTAAAGATTTGTTATAAACAAAAAAATCTAATAAATTCTTTTGTCTATTCATCAAAATCCTGAAAAAAGAAAACGTCTCGGTTACGTATGTAACCCCCGTTCCCTGATGGAGGGAACGGAGACGTTATGTCGTGACGACAGACTGGG
>JAUMHE010000042.1:23574878-23588106 GCA_032359235.1 Enteromius mattozi
CAATCATTTTTTAGGTATACGTACATGCATTTTTCACAATAGACAGTGCGATTTTTTTTCATTATGATTTTAGGGGGATAGGGGGGGACATGTCCCCCCTGTCCCCCCCGGGATTTACGCCCATGCATAACAGACTTCTTTCAAGAAATCCCACAGACTTGAAACTGTTGAATGGTAGTTTGTACACTTTAAGTGTGCATAGAATCAGAGTATATGCAATTCCCTCGGTGGTCTGACCTATAAATTCACTGTAAAAGTTTTGAAAGTTGTTATAAAACGCTTGTGGCATAACAGTTATATATATATATATATATATATTCTGTGTTTTACCCCTTAGGTCTATTTTCTGTTTTCTCTATATAAGTACTTAGAACCAAAATTCAGATTTTTTTTCCTTCAAAATTCAGTGTCAAAAGCAGTATAGGGAAAAGATTTAATCTTCCCACACAACTTGTCAAGTGTGCTCCGTCTCACTTTAGGGTGACAGCATCTTAAACTTACAGTCTTCAGCTAATTCAAAGACACAAGCTGAGAACAGATAAAACACAGGGTTGATTCTTTATGTACATTCAGAAAGGAAACAGGCTTCCAGTTGCTCAACGTTAAAACTGTGAATATATCATTTTCAGAACTCGTCTTTCACGCTAAATTAAGCTCCTGCTACATGCTTGTTGCTTTCTCAGTTTTTAATTTTCACTTTTTTTCCCCATGTGCTTTCAGAGTAACAAAGAGTGTCATCTGTCTTAGAGTTTTAAAAACAGACAGTTGTCTTATTGTCAGACAGCTAGTCTGTCTTCATTTGCATATAGTAAACAGATGACAGCATATGCAAATCACAACATTAACATCACCCAGCTACAATGTAAGCAATCCAATGTTAATAAGACACTTTTTGACAGTTTTTTGACAAATCTGAACAGTAATTAGCAGTGTGTCAGAATAAATAAATATGTTAAAGGGACAGTTCACTTAAAATTATTTAGAATACAGTATGGTCATTTACTGTTGTTAAAATAAGCTATTTACACTGATCTATAATAGAGATTATTATATAGATCAGTGGCTATTTACCATTTTTGTATCGCTGTACAAATTAGCATTTCAGATAAGTTACACATTCATCATTATGAAAATATCCAAATCTCAAGAACATTCAAACCATATCCTGCCATAATTGTGTTTATTATAATCCATAGTGGTTGTTGTCATGTTTATTTCTGCTGTGTAAAAGCCTTAAGATGTAAGCTCTGACTGAAACGTTGTTTGTGATATTAAGACCGCCTCCTCTTTGTTCTTAAGTTGCCATGTATACATTCCGAGTATAATACACATTAATAAAAGGAACTATTTTCATTTCTATTTGTCTATATACACAGCCCTTTGGGCTGCCCAATCGGCTGCCCAACCTGTGGTACATTATAAAAGTAACCTCAAAAAATGCAACCCCTGCACAGCTCTGTAATTTTTACCGCAACAGCATTTTCAAAATAGTCAAACTGTGCGGGAAAACCGTGACCCTGGCAACACTGGTTCGCTGTACCATTATCACACAGATAATCTTCCGTTCTGCGATAACAGCAAGAAGTTGGGGTCAAACCTTACCAAATTATTAATTTGCATTAAAAAAACCCCACATTAACACATTAATTTTCTTTTTGATTAATCGTATGTGTTAATGCGTTAATGTTAACAGCACTAATATAAACCCAATCAAAGAGCTGCACTAATTGGATCTCTCATTTCAAACCTGAAGCCCCTCATGACTTGAGCTAACATCAACATACCCGCTCTGGAACCCGGCCCTCTGCCCAAAACTGCAACCCAAGATGAAAACACGGCCTGGCCAAATCATTAGCTAATGCCTCTGTGTATGGCAGTGTGACTCACAAGTTGTGATAAATTATGAAGCGCGCCATCATACCAGATTAATTACGTCTAGCAAAGTCTGAATGCCTTTTCCAGGGCTGGCACCTTGGGATGCCAAAGAGAGATGTCTGTATCTTATAGGAGGTATGAGTACAAAATATATGAGTAATGCTCTATCTATATATCTGAATTTTTGATTATGTACTGGATGTGCCTTGTAAATGTGGTAACTGCATTAAGCCATGTATATATGTGTGTGTGTGTGTGTGTGTGTTAATGTTCAGTTGTGTACATATATACATACATGTACACACACATACATTGCTTATTCCAATTAGCACATTTACAAGACACATACATAATCAAAGATTAATTTATCGGAATATTGTTGTGTATAAAAACACAATCAAGAGCTGCAATAATTTGGGTTAAAAATCAGTTAAAAACAAACAAACAAAAATAGTTCTCTGAAAATAAGTCATACTATTTTCTTACATTTATTGTGTTTTAAGGATGTCAAGAAACTTGTATACAGTAAAATAAAATAAACAAACAAATAAATAAAACAGCTTCTATTTATATATTTGTATCATTTTATGCTTTCCCCAGTGTATTTGAGTCTCAGCTAGCAGTCAGTTTTTTCTCCTAACAATAGCATGTTTTATGTTTTTTCAACTGCCTTTTTGTCTAATGTCACTTAAAATCTCCCAGTCTTAACAATAGTCTTTTTTCTTCTATTAAACTCTAAACAACTCCTAATTTCCTGAAAGAAGTTGAATATGAATGGTACATCAGCATTACTTTACCATCGCGGCTTGTTTCCCAGGAGCATTATTACCTTGTTACATTCCCATTTTGTCTTCCAGAAAAACCAGAGCGGAGAACTTTTTCCCATAATACCTTTTTAACAAACACCCTACATGTTGCTTTAAGTGCAGCTCCATCATTAAATAACAAATGACACAATTTTAGTGACATTATGGGGAACATTATGTAGAATCCGGGACATGTTCTCCGAAGATAAATCCTAATCGTGAGCATAAAATGTTCATTCCCAAAAGTGCAGGCGGATTCTCTTGAGTCATGGCGGCATGCTGATTTTCCCTTTGCACTTCACCCTGCGTTCTGAGGCAGGACGCTATGCATAAATCAATATCCCACTCAGACATGAGAATAGTTTTAAACAAGGGTCTTGATGAGCAATTTGGAGCGCAAAGCACTACCTCTTCTCACGGATGACATGCTGGAACATGCTGACACTCTTTACACAGATAGATAAGAGAGAGAGAGAAAGGCTCTTGACACAGGCAGATGCGCCTTGAGGAAGTCCAGAAAACCACTAGTGTTTGCACTTGTCCTCTTGCTTGTTTCTTTAGCAGTGTTTTTTTTTTCTTTCTTCTTCTTCTTCTTTTTTCTTGTTTCAAAAATCTACTTCAAACATCTCTCATATTAGAATCCTTTTTGTGAAGTATGGACAACAAAAACATTCAGAAGGTCAATTGTGTTGTAATTCAGTAATGACTAAAAGAGCAGCTTCAGCATATCCAACCTGACCTCAAAATGTTTCTGTTTTAAATCCTTTAAATCCACTTTTGTTTTGCTTGTTTCGCAGTCCTGGAAAATATAAACCATTTCAGGATTGCAAACCATTTTTTGAACATTAATGTTGTCTATATGTCCAGAATTGCAAACAAATAAGTGGATTTTCATAATCATACAAATTTTAAATGCAAAAAATTCTAGATATTTCCAGGATTACAAATAAATAAATAAATAACATATTATTAGTGCTTTTCATTTTGAATTTTAAAAGTTAAAATGCTCTACTGTATATATTTCCAGGATTTTAACTCAAAAAGTTGATTTTAAGTGATCTTTATTTTTAGAAGATATATCCATGTATTTCCAGAATTACAAACCAAAATGATGTTTATAAACACATTTCGGAAGGAGCACGCACAGGTAATCATTAGCCCGCTCATCGCTAATAATCTAATCACCTAATCATCCTATCAGCCTATCTCCCAACCAGATCGCATGCCACTTCCTATAAATAGCCAAAGCCCCTTCTCTCAGTACCTCGATCTTAGTATCCCTCCTCCACCCCCGCTCCTCCTTCTCTAATCCTTCACCCTGGGGGGGCACTCAGGGTTCGGACTGGGCCGTCAGTCTCTATCCTCCCCGGGCCTGATAGGGTTGCTAACCCTAGGGCTCGGCAGCCCTCCGAACCCTGAGTCTTCTCCACGGACAGCACGCCAAACTCGCTAAAACAAATTAAGATTACCGGCAAGTTCGAAAAAGTTTACAAACCAAAATCTGATTTTCATTTAAAATTTTAATATTCAACCTTTCTATATATTTCAGAGTTTCAGTGACTTTCATTTTAAATATTAAAATGATGTTGATAAACAAATTTTGGGAGGAGCGCGCACGCATGATTTGCCACGGCTGGTACCGCATTACTCAATCAATCCATTTCTATTCCGTCCAATCAAATTCATAAGCTCACTTCCTTCCCTTCCTTATCTCGTTACACATCCCTCCTCCGCCCCTTCTTCCGCCTCGTTCTGCGCCTTCCTGCACCGGGGGCACGCAGGGTTCGAGCCGGATCCGCCGATCTCTCGGCTCGCCCCCTGGACAGCACACCAAACATGCTTTATTGATTATCATAAGGAAGCGCGAAGTTGTGAAATTCTAACAGTGTCTATATTTCCAAAAAGATGATTTTCAGCTATTTTCATTTTAAGAGACCACCTTTCAAAAAAAACTAAAATAAATCTATATATTTTCAGCAGATTTTCATTTTAAGACACCCCTCTGATGTGCAATCATATTATATTTCACAAGATCACAGAACAAAGAGTTATAAATAAAACAAAGATTAAAGTATGTTTTACAAGAAAACACTATTTCAGTAATTCTACTCTTCTACATTTTATTTAATTCAAAGAGTTATAAAAATTACTTGATTTTTAAGTGAAAATAGTTCCTACCCTTAATCAGTTTTCCAGTACACTATATGTATTCAGATTCAAATGTGCTTTCTTAATTAAACATGATCACATAATCAAAATTATTATTTAAATCAGTAGAGTTTAAAACAGCTCCTGTGGTTTGATTGCTTTAACTGTAGATAGCTTGATAAGCAGCTATCAGTGCATATTTTCACAGCAGGGATCAAAGATGAGGATAATCATTCCACAATCTCATATGGCAATGCAAAAGCTCACTGTACATGAGTTTGCCTGATTGAGAAGAATAACAAAAAGCAGATTGAAGTGTCTGTGTGTGTGTGTGTGTGCATGTGAAAACCCCTGTATTTGACAGGCCGGGGGCTACAATGAATGATGTGTGGGAAAACTGCGCTTATTCAAGTGATAAATCATTGTTTAGCAAGTTGCCATAAGGGCGAGATAACACTTGACACAATTATTGAAATGGACTGCATGGCCATTCTCTGTCTCTTAGCCGATAATACCAGACATGCTGCCACTTACGTAAAGAAACTTCCACACTATCCGAAGCAAAACTTCTGACGTGCGCCAGGCTGCCCTACTTAAATAAAGTGCACCATTTTTAGGCTGCGCGACTGCAAATGTTGTTACTAACAAGCCAAATAAACAAGATCAACTGCACAAGCTTGCAGCACATTTTAAAGACTCACAGTTTGTTGTTTTGCGTCGTGTTGGGGCAAACTTTATATAACTAATCACACACAAGGTGCATCTGTTACAAGATCGTTTCATTTTCCTCTCCGACTGTGGCTGGCATACTAAAATTTAATCTCAAATACGTTCCATGCAACATGTCAACAAACAATAAAACAGGAGAAAAACTGCGGAAAAAGCGGTTGGGAAGCAATTTGATGTTTTTTTTCAATGTTTTAAAACATTAAAAATAGACTACAATTATCCAAGCTGCTTTATTGTTGTTGGTTTTATTGCTTACACATTTTTTTATTTTATTTTTTTTACCTTTGACCCACATACATTATTATAATGTGCATTAATGTGAAAAATGACATCTCAGACATAGTGAACACAGTGTCAAATAAAGTAAATGACTTTTTTTTTTTACTTCATTTGACACTGTAATATCCTCATCTTCTAGAAACAGAATGCAACAGTGTGTTGCTTTACGTTATTTACTTTATTTCTGAGTTATTTCTTCAACTGACACCATTTTATGATTTCAGCATTTGAAATGTCTTGTAACTATCTCCGTTTCTTCTACAATAAAGCTTTTCTGAGATGTTCATGACAGCAGAAGACTGTACAAACAAAAACTGAGGTTCTTGCAAAAAAAAAGAATATATCTGCAATTTCCACCAAGTTAACACAAAATAATTATAAATCCTTGACCCGGATCACACTAATAACCTTAAATCCTGACAGTCAACTGCTCTATACTTAGTTAGATGGCTTCTTTTCAAGTTGCATCAGAGATTTCTGCGGTTTTCCAATGAGCACAACCTTTATTCTTTCAAAACACCCTTTGTGCTTCACGCTTCCCAATCAAAGCCTGTTCTCAGCACTTCTGTCTGATTAGGAATGATTAAGGTCTGGGTTTCGATGGCTTTGCGTGCCTCTTCAGACACCCACAGTAAAGACGATGACCTTCTATGTTCCTCATCTATTCTGGAATTGACAATTTCCACCAAAGAGGAACCCGCATGTTATCTAGGCTGCAATTTACAAATGCAATCTGGTGTGAAATGTGAGTGATAGAAATCAGTATGTACAGAACGCTGAAGGTACAGTACGACTGGAGAGCGTGTTCTCCTTGGGGACGGGTTTTCGAAGGCCAGACGAAGATGTGAACCGTTAAATTTACAGGAGAAGTGCAATCAGTGCAGGTCTCAACCCCATCTCAACTTTCTCATAATGAGATGTTGAAACCAAGCCCTCAGGACATGCAACCATTTTACTTTCGTACAAAGATGGACATATTGATAGACATGCTTAGACGTCTCAATACAAGCTTCGGCTGATTTCATTACGCATGATGCCAGTGCTGCAAAATGGAAGGATTATTGGTTGTGTTGTGTTTACTTGATGGGATGAAAATGATATGTTTGCTTACGGTTGCTGAGTTATATCTATATCTATACTGTATCTATAGTGTTGGATGTGAGCGGTCAATATTAATATCTTTTGGCTGATCAAATTAAGCTGGACAGCCAACTTAATGCCTTCTCTGTTGCATTGATTGGTATTATGAAGGAAACGTGAATCTTGCATGTTGAATTCCATTTTAATTTGCATTATGCGAAACAACTAGTGCTGGCAAATGATTAATCAAAATCAATCACATCCAAAATAAAAGTTTTTGTTTACATAATATACAGTATGTGTGTGTGTGTGTGTGTGTGTATTTATTATCTATACATAAAGAGACACATGTACAGTATATATTTTGAACAGATTTTCATTTATATGTGTGTGTGTGTGTGTATATACATACATTATATATATATATATATATATATATATATATATATACTGTATATATGCATCTTTGTGTATTTACATGTTTCTGCACTAAAAACAACATGGGAAAAAAAAATCTGTAATGTATCTCCGGCTAAGTGCAAGTGGTTTAATTAATATAAAAAAAAGACTGAAAAACTTGATTTTAAAAACAAAGCAAACAAATAAAAATATGAACCGAACAAATACAAAATGTGAAGACTCATCAAAAAGAAAGAGACAGGCTACATAAACAATAACACAATAAAAACAATCAATGTCAAAAAACAAACAAACTAGAGGACAGAACATAAAGACCATTAAAAAATACATATAAGAAAAAAAATCCAATACATAATTTCTCTAAAATCTTTCTTTCTTTCTTCCTTTTATATTTATTTAAAACAAACAAACAAACAAACAAAAACCTCATAATCGCAAGTGTTTTAAAAGAGATCACAACAATGACTTGTTAGCTATATTTATGTATGTATTTTATTTATTGGTTATAGATACAATATACTATTATAATTTTGTCAATATGAGGAATTATATTCTATTGTTATATTTTCAATATTTATTTTAATTATTCAGTTTTTATTTGAACTTAATTATTAATTTATTAATTATTTTTAATATATATGTTTTTTATTGAGTTTATTTTATATATATTTATTACACGGCTTTGTGGAATACTCAATTCTGATTGCTCAGTCGCAACATTCCAAGGTTTGTTATTCCAAGATAACAACCGGTAAAACTAATAACACTAATAATAAAAACTAAAAACTAATAATATTCAGCCCACCGCCATTTTAATACGACAACGAGGCTGTGAGGGATAACAGGCTAGTAGCAGACCAGCAGCGTTTGCTATGCCGTATTGTTGTGTACCCGAATGTTGATCGTTTAGCCGTAATAAAGCGATAACACATCATTTCACACATTCTGCACTTTTTATCCTTCGGTATATACTGACAGGAGATAATGGCGACAGCGTTTACGGTGTAAAGTAAACTCACATGGAAGGAAAACTTTGGCAAGAACATGAATGTCTTTATAACATAACATCAAAGACACACCACAGTCAAAGAAAAAAGCTGGGCATTGATCGCTGAACTATCTTCACTCAGACACTTTACTGCTAATATTCACTGCTATTATGCATTTCACAATTTACTGCTTTCTGCAGTCTCGATCTTGAGCAGGAACTAAATATTACAATTACAAAATAATGCTATGTTGGTGAAGTTAGTGTAAAAATTGGCATCCAACCTGTCATTCTTAACACGAAAAACAGCAATAAAAGTAGGCTTAGATGTGTTTGAAACTCTAATTGATCGATTTAATGAGACATTTGTTTGTATTAAAGTGTTCTGATTTGATTTGATTTTATTTTCACTATGCATTCGAATGTTTATTATTAAGCGAGGATTCCCCGTCATTCCTATTTGACAGCACGGCAGTTTGCGCTGGCTCGCTGAAAAAACGCACACAAGCGAGTCATTTTGAAACATCAACACAAATAAAATAAAGAAAAGAAAGACACAATAGGTTTGTAGTCCACACAGCCATGTCTTCTTTTTGCGATTTCCTGTTTACCCTCACAGCCTCGTTTTCTAATCAAAATGGCAGCGGGCTGAATAAGGCGTTTTATATCACTCCGCTGTCGCTGACAGTTTGGCACCATCCTGTGGCTTAAAAATACTTAACCACGAGTTAAAATGGAGGACTTCGACATTAATTTCAACATGTACGGGAAAAGCAATAGCAGTGGATTTCAACAGTGGATAGAAGATGACTCGACTGACTCCCCGGGTTAAAACTAATTTTTATTATTGTATTGTTATCGCAGAATAAAGCCCGACAGGCATATCGACAGCCCGACGCAAAGCGTACACACACACACACACACATATACATATATATATACTGTATAATTTATAATATACAAGTTATTTATATATTTAGTACTTTGACTTAAACTAAATGACACCGAGATTCATTAAGATGAATCTAAAATGAGATTATACATAATCAGTTAATATTTGTTTTTTTGTTTTTTTATTGTTGTTGTTGTTTGTCTCAAACTGTGCTCCGAAGTTCGCATTCAAAAGTTAGAGATAACAATAAGAATGCCAAAATACTGAAATCTACAATTAAAAGACACATTTTAATATGTCCAATTTTTCAATATCATTTTCAATATGCACTATCCTTTGTAATCTGAAACAAACGTGACACTTTAATGAAGCACAACCTGACACTTTCAAGAAAGTGCCAATTATTACTGTGCTCATAAGATACATGATTGATTAATTCATTTAAGCATATTTTTGTAAACGCAGGACCTGTTTAATATTAGGACTGCATTATCCTCCTCAAAACCCTAGTGACACAGAATTATAAATCAGGAGCGAGTCTCGTCTGCGAGACACTTTGTCAAACTCAAACATTGACAGAAGTGGCTCCTCTGTCTGTCCACGATAACTCCAAAATCTCCAAACGTATAGAACATCGCAAGCGTGATCAGTGCCATGTTCGAATAAAATATTTCCCCTTCTCCAGACTAAAAGGAGGATGTTGGGGAGTGTGAGAGCAGGTTTACTGATCTCAGTCCTTAGAATCAATCAAGACAGCATTGCCCAGCAGATAATATGGGACGTGTTGTAACCCAATCAATATTTGGCCCTGCCGTGCAGCATATAAATTTCCTATGCTAGATATTGATGAATTAACCTTAAATAACCTTAACTAGATATATGCAGAGATCTCGGTGGAAACTGATAGATTTATAACTTGTCAAAAATGAATCCTGAATCGATGAAGCAGAATAACTCAGTTTCTTTTGTTGATCCTTTTTGCGATTCATAATCTCTTTGCTTGAAATTGATTTCATACGCTCTCGTTTCAAAAGTACATGAGGAAATGTGGTTTAAAGCAACTGTAAACCCACAACTAGCTAGTGATTTAAAGATATAGTTCACCCAAAAAAGAAAATAGCTTCATTTTATACCATCTTAAAGCAATTCTCTAAAATGTACAATATGAATTTATCATACCTGGTCTCAGGGCATAAACATACCTGGGGGCACTTTTTAGCGAGACATGACATAAGTACATATCAGTGCAGTTTTCAAAAGAAATGAACACTAGAGGCAGTAAAACTCCAAGACACTTTTATTCTTTTTTTTCACACAAATATACAAAGTTTCTATTAATAAAGCGCACAATTACTAGAAGCATATTATGTTATGACTTTAACACAATATTAATATGCTGGGATATTTGAAATAGGATTATTTTGAATGTTAGCATCACACATATCCGGCTTCATATCTATGGGTTTTCAAAGACGATGTAATTGTTCTCAGTAGCTCACGTGATACGGCATTGCTCCAGGTCAAATCCCACGTAACTACGGTTCAACAAAAATCTGCGGATCAACGGATCAATTCTGCATAAAAGTTGAAATGGCACGGTTGCATCAGCAAATTTGATATCAGTTTTGCATTTGTTAACACTATGGGGTAGGTTTAGGGTTGGATTTGGTGATGGAGCATTAACTTTTAACACCATTCCCCTTATAATTGAATCCTTAACCATCGCAATATGTAACTGAAGCAACGTAAAACACAGCAATACTTACCTAGGTCAGTATAATAAAAATGTGTGAGGGTTCACGTGTTGATTCTGTGTTTTAGCGATACTTAGTGGACTCTCTGAAACTGCGGCAAAACGTGCAGTAAGGTACATATTTTTATGAGACCAGGTTGCATAAAAGTAGTCTTCCCAATGGCATTTTCACGTCAAACACATTGAGATAGTATTTTTGAGTCATGGATAAGATTCATAACTCCAACTGGATTACTTTTTGGTCCATTTTGGAGACTGACAGCTTTAGGAAATAGGAAATAGAAAAACAAAAAGGATTGAAACAACAATTTTAAGTGAGCTAAACCTTGAACACTGCTCAGGTTTTCTCTGTGTTGGTGTGCAATATTGTTGCAGATTTACCGTCGCTTTAAGTAGGACAGTGGGCGGACGTAAGGGTGCAAACATCTATTAAAAAGCTTGAGATGAAAATGAGTGGTGTTGTGTTTGGACCCCACAGCTTGTATGCGCTTGATTGATCACTGGCTCTCTGTTTCTCTGGCCTCGTCGCATTAATGGCCTTCTTCGCACCCTCCAATTACTCTCAGGAAAATGATTTGAGCCTCTCCTGATGTCTAAGAGCCACTGGAAATTTCTGAACTGGATCCTGTCCAACTTAATGCATAAATTAACAGAGGAGTTATTCATCGCTCGAGCCAAAGGCGACTGGTGTTACAGTAACCAGTCGAATCTCACAACCCGCGGTGCGCCGGTTAACCGTAGACCTGTGTTATGTACCTGCATGTTTATGGGATATTGTCACTTAAGAACTGAAGGAGCAAGCTGCAAGGCTGGATGGTTTCGGAAAGAGGATTAAGGGTGGAATTCTCGGTGGCGGAGCGCAGGGGTGGGAATGGAGCACTGATGCGGAGAGATAGACAGAGGATGGAGAGTGAGAGGGAAGATGTGTAGAGAGGGATGAAGTGTTGACAGATAGGCAGAACTATTTTTTGGCTTCAAAGCTATTGATGAGGAAAGCGGCACAGCAAACTTCCTCACACAAAAGCTGCTGGCCGCAGCGTTTACTGCTGCTCTGCAATATGTGTGCAGTTAAAAAATATGACTACTGTGAAAAAAGAAAATAAAGCAGATATAGCTTTTTCCCTCCTCTCTTTTCTTCACGAGGATCCACCAGTGGAAGTCCTGGGTGGTCTGTGAAAGATAGATTAAATAAATAAATAAAGCTTTTTAGGTTACACTGTGTTCTACTTGTTATTGTTTTACTATTTTGCAGAATTTATTATCATAAAAATAAATAAATAAATAAAAAAAAAAGATTTGAAAAATGTTTACTAAAGCACAAACTGTATTTGTCAGTGGCAGTAAAGAATACTAAACTAAACTAAACTAAACACAAATTAAACAAAAGAAAAATATTTTTTACAAAAACAACAAAATAAATAAATGAATAAATGTGTCTGGTGAAATTACTAAAACAGTTTTGATATGGTTTTATTTATAGGTTCAATAAATCAATAAATCAATTAGTCATTATTGGTCTACTTCTTTAAACAATGCAAACATAAGGAACTTAAAAAAAAATAAAAGAAGTTAAACATTTAAGAACATTTGTTAAGAACATAACATTTACTGTACATACAGTTACAGATGGACGAAGCCAAAGAATCAAACTGATGTGTACATCCCAAACAAGTTTATTACTGAAAAAAATAAAAAAATACTTGACAGGCTTACCCACAATTCGCAGTTCGTTTAGCCTTATCAGCATTAGGAATTAGCAAACCTCATCAAGTTCACTGTCTGAGTATTTACAGAGAGTAATTAATCATATGCTAATATATTGACTTGGCTTGGAGAAAAATAAATTGTGAGCTAAGCTGGACCTGATTAAAACCTGCCAGACACTTCATGGAGACGGAAACACTAAAGAGCAGAACGTCTCAAGTGTTCATTGTACCGAAACACTTCAGCTGTCATTGGACTGATACCTGCACGTTTCTTTAAGGAAATCTGTATAATGGTTGCATTTGTTGTTTTCATAATGCTGCCTTAAATTTTTTTTTTTCATTTATTTAAACTCACTTCAGATTTAAGAAATGTGACAACTAACCCAATTCTGCACCAATATTCCAATATTTAAATACATTATAGTAAAATATTGTTGCGGAGAAAGAAAAAAAGAAAAAAATTATATATATATATTAGGGCTGCTCGATTATGGGAAAAATCATAATCACGATTACTTTGGTCATGATTGAAATCACGATTATTTTACACGA
>JAUMHE010000042.1:23588206-23598276 GCA_032359235.1 Enteromius mattozi
TCTGTTTTTGACCCTGAGCCTGAATAAACCCTTTTTTGCATTTGAACTCGAACGTTTCACTTCCTCCATTCATGACATAGATAGAGAAATATTTCCTCCACACGTTGGAAAATGCAACAAACAGACGTGAGCATGAGAAGCTTTTATTAGACGGAGAAGGGCGTGGTCTCAAAATGAAAGATGAAAGATGCAATTTAACGCCAGCAGGCTGAAATATAATACACAGAACCGTTTTATTGATTATTTAAGTTGCTAAGGGTGGTTGCTAAAGGTATTGCTCAGTGATACACAGAACAGTTTGGTGAAGTGGTCATAGTGTGCTACAGCTGCTGACCAATCAGAATCCAGGAATGGAACTAACCATTTATATATATATATATACATACACACATACAATGGTGTTGTAAATTGATTTTTGAGTTTTTGTTTATATAATATGTGTGTGTGTGTGTGTGTACTGTGTATATGTATTATGTACAGTATGCATTAATACACACACATGCATGTATATATTTAAGAAAAATATGTTACATTTAATACAAACATACAAAAACTAAAATTATTCTGATGATAGACTCCAGCTCAGGCATTTCACATTTATTAAAATAACGTTGATTAAAGAACAGAATAGCATAACTGTAAGTAAATGAAGTGAAAAACACTTTGTGTTAAGTATATATTTTTTATACTAATTTTAAGTGCTGTGTCTGGAATGTAAAGTTCAGTCTCCTATTAGACTGAAAATGCGAAGGAAGATTATCTCTTCTTTTCTGTGTCAATCCAAATCTTTTCATTTTCCTCTGAATAAAGGCCTCACCTAATCTTAAAACAAGCTGTTCTTTCAATAAGACAGGAACAACGCAACACTAACTCCTCAAACAAAAGTAAACAACTTGTTTTTCTCTCTCTCTCGCTTTCTTTTTTAATGGGGTCTTAGGTTTTGTAAAATGCATTTGTTTTTGGATAACCCAGCAGGAACACTTTGACAAGGTTGAGTTCATTAACCTCTGCTAAAAGCATGTTGTCATTGCAAAACACGCTTAAATCAAATACACACATTAATATATTTGACGACCGTTTGAGGGTCTGATAAACTAGTGTAAAATTCACTCACAATTTGTTACACAAGGTCTCTAATGGCAGAGCCTCCGCTTTATCTTTTCAGAAAATTCTGCTACGTGTTCTCTCAAAAAAAGAACAAGTCCCATCAGCCCTCAGTCTTTCTATTTCACTCGGCTGACTCTTTAACACCGCAGTTCCAAAATAAAGACTAAAATGCACCGAGGCGAGGGAAGGCGCTCCTCAGCCTTTGCTCTGTAGGGCCGTTTGCATCAGCTCACAAGACAAGACAAGGATAGAGACTCGGAGACTGGTGTCAGAGCAGCAGTGTGGGACAGTACGATGTCAGCTACATATGCATGCAAGGATGGCTCGAGGCCAAAGGGGGTTGAAAAAAGCACACTGAGCCCGCTTTGCTATCAGCATCAAGATCAAAGTCATTTTCTGCCACCTCGTACATGTGCTACAGGCTCTTGCCCGAGAGACGGAGAGATGCTGTGCATATGGGATGGGCTTGTGCTGCTAAACTGTGCCACAGAGCCTCCGCCACACACTTTTATAACCACAGAACTTATTTGATTTAGCTTCGCTGTTTACTTATTCATTGTAGCATTAACATACTGCTACTCTAGTAGTTTTTCATTTGTAGTAAATTATACGACAAAATCAATAAACATTCATTATTCCAGCCTTACTTTTCATTTATTTATTTATACAGGAAAGTGTCTGGCAGCTGGGCGGATCTCAGGAAGCTGTTAAAAACATGTCATATATATATGTATGCATTTTTAGCATTACAGTAATGAGAACAAAATTCTTTTTTGCATTTCAGAATTAAGAATTAAATTAAATTAAATTAAAATATAAAACTAAACTAAACTAAAATATTTCTTTCATATGGTCAAGTCCAAGCAAGTCTCAAGTCTTAACCATGAAGTCTCGAGTCAAATCTCAAGTCACAGTTTAGACAAATCAAGCAAGTCAAGTCAAGTCAAGGGTTCATATATAATCTGATATATTTGTTTTCTATTTGAACTGGTTTCAGTGTACAGCACACACCATTTTGTTGTTATTGTGAGTGTACACAAAAAAATTTAGACACTTGACCGATTCGAACAATGAAATTATTCTTGTCAGTATGACCAAAAAGTTTTGAAAGAGTTTTTTAAGGAGAAGTGATTGCACCGACGTGTTCATCTTAGATTTTCATGCAGTATACACGAGCTGCCATTCAACTAACGTTAACACATGCAGTCAGTCCATACAAACACTTGAAAATGCGCACATTTAATATAGACATTATAGCTTACATGTAATATCGAGAAGCCCCTTCATTTTAAGATGCACGCTACATTAAAATTCGGGCTACGACACTGGTATAGCCATCTACGTTACTTATGAGACGTAACGTTAGATGATCATCACATTTCTGATAAAAAAACATGCAACCAAGGCCAAATTATGACAAACAGAAACGATTAATTCATTACATTAGTAATCGTTTTATTAAATTGACCATAAATAATTCGACTTTCTTACCTTTCCTTGTGGTTCTTGAAATGCTGGATGAAATTTGATGTTGTGGTTGTCGGGTTGGCTATTCTTGCGTTACATTCTCTGCATCTGGCAAATCTTTTTTTACTGGTACGGTCCAGTTCAAAGTCGTTATAGCGAAACGTGACTATTTGTGGAGCTCGACTATTGTCTGTCATGTTTGGCGCGGTTTGAGTTGTGCAGCGTTAAGGGCACAGGCGCCAATTATGGTGCTGCTGCAATTATTTTATTAAACGAATTAGATTTAAAAGTTCAAGTCATTGTCGAGTCTTCCACTTTAAGTCAAGTTAAGTCTCAAGTCACTTGCTCTCAAGTCAAAGTCAAGTTAAGTCATTTTCATACTTCAATCAAGCAAGTCGCAAGTCATGAAAATTGTGACTCAAGTCAGACTCGAGTCAAGTCATGTGACTCAAGTCCCCCATCTCTGCATTATAGTTATTATTCCATATTGTCAGCTGTCTTTACTTATCTCCAGATACTTTTATCACTGCAAATAGATCCAGACAATCCAGGTGCACAACAACTCCTGTTGCTCAAGATTCAAAAATGAACGGAGTCCCTTTCTGTAAAAACACTTGATGGTTAAAAAAAAACACATTGTTTTTTGCCTCTCTGAAGAGACTAATTATTTTTCCTCTTCACTTTCTTCCAGGATGCATTTCTCTATATCTAACATGAGAGATGTACAGATGGGAGGGAGTCTGAGAACATGTTATTTCTCTGCCTTTTCAAGTCTTTCTCTCTCTTCTCATTGAATGCCACCTTTGGTTATTTATATGCTTTTATGCTTCACTCTCTTTCGGCTGTCACATCTGGAGATGACAAAGGCGTCAGTCTCACTGAATGTATTAAAAGTTGTGTTCCAGACACGAGCTGTTAACGTTAACCTGGATTTTGTTTGTTTATTTATTGTCAATTCTTAACAACTAGTTTTCTGTTTGCAGAGATATTTACCTCACAAAAGAAAACAACACCCTTAATTCAAAACAAATTTGCTAACTAAAACAGTATAAAATAATTGCTAGTGAATATATTAAACCATATGCCATATTCCAATATTATTTTAATTTTAATTTTATTTATTTATTTTTTTCATTATTAAATGAGTTTTGTGGAAATTAGACACACAAAGCCTTGCTAAATTCTTAACAAAAATTACAATTTAAGTTTTTAATGTAAGGCTTTTTTTTTTTTATTTCCATTATTTTCTCATTAATGTATTTACTGTACAGTATATACTATTATTATAAAGTTTTTATTAAGTACAGTAAAATCAATCAATCAATCAATCAATCAATCAATCAGTCAATATTCTATTTTTACTTTAAGCCATTTTTTAAATGTATTATTATCTTATTATTTTATTTGCATTTTTTAAAATCTTTGTTATATATTTTCACAAATTAACAAGTTATATATATATATATATATATATATTGTTTTTTTTATATATAAAAAAATAACTTTTTTGTTTCCTGACCATTTTTGCTGACATTTTTATTATGTCTATATGCTTTTTTGTTGTTTTTTTGTGTTTACTTACATTAGTACATCAAGCTCAACTGATGAAAATGAAACAACGTTGAAAATAACTAGCTCCACCTTTTTATATTTTATGCTATTTTTAACATATATATATTATTTTAAGGTTTATTTTTATCTATTTATTTTGGATGAGGCATAAAACTTGACAAACACAATTTGTCAGTGGAATGAAAAAAGCTTAATCTTAGAAATCATTATTTTTGTTTAGATATTTTTTACTGGAAAACAGGACAAAGACACTGATTAGGAAAATTAACTGGTTAAACAGAATGGAATGGTTCCCTTTAATTAAAAAAAATAAATAAATAAATAATAATAAAAATAATAAAAAACACTTGGAAACAAGACTGAAAAAAATATCCTAAGCTCTTGATCACAAACGCTGTGCCACTGCATTGCGTTTGAAGTATCTAAAATTAAGCTTTAAAACGTCTAAGATGAAGTCTAGTTTGTGAGCGGGAGTGTATGTCAGACATCTGAGACAGAGACTAATTTGCACTAAGTCTCGCACAATCTCTCCAGTCTCCATACTAATGATTGATAATGTTTTATTAATGCTGAGATATCCTCCACCGAGGATCTAAACAAATTGTAGCAATTTAGTCAATCCCATGCACAGAATCAATCATAGGCAGCTCTGAATGATCATGCATCACTGCCAACATCCCCGCCTCGCAGGCCTCACGGAGCCTCCAGCTTTCTTTCTATCTATAATACAAAATCCTCACCTCACAAGCTCCTCATTTCACTCTATACACAAACTTCTCTCTTCCCACTGCAGCACTTACTGAAGTTTGCTGCCTGTGTTTTCATATGGATGGTTTAATTTCACTTCATATGATTCTCAAATGCCAGAGGAAATGATGTAGAGTTTGTTTCTATTGGTAATATTTTTAATATTGGTACAGCTCGAAGCACTTGCTTTGTACTGATATTGTATTTCGAGTATACATATATTTAAAGAAGATGGGGACCAAAAAAGGGACCAAAATAAACTTTAGGGGAGAAACCATCCATAAATTATTATAATAAATGATTAGAAATTATTATTTTAGTAGATACATGTTTAATAGTGCTTTTTATGTGTATAAATAGTGTTTTTTATATATACTTTTACAGTTTATTTGTAGTTTTAGTTTTTAGTACATCAGGTTAAATTATATAAAAATAAGAGATTTTGCCTTTTTTCTGTTTTGTCAACATTTTCTGACTAATTTGTTTATTTCAAAATAAATAAATAAATGATTGAATAAATAAATCAATAAAATGTTTTTGTTTTTTTTTTCTCAAAAGTCTATCTTAAATAATGTTTCATTTACTCTATATGTGGCTGTTTATTTTGGCCGTGAAAACATGAAATCAGATGGTACAGGACTTCAAGGGGTTTATTTTCTGATAAGAACTAGGTTATTTCCTGCATAACAGCAATAGCATGCCACTCACATAACCAAACAGGAAATAAACTAAATAAGCAATACTATTTTAGATTGGGATGCATCTTACCGAACTAAACAGCACAAGATCTGTGTATGTTCCACCAAATAAATGTTTGTCTGAACTTTCACAATGTAAACATCTGCTAACAAGAGTAGAAGTGACAGAAAGTCTTTTTTTAAAATGTTTCAGCATGAATTTCTGGATAAAATGTCAGTGAAATATGGAGAATGTGAAGGGGTTTGTGAATATGCAGTAAATGAATAGAGCGTTGCCGTGTTGCAAAGAAATAAATAAATAAATGTTTTTGGAAAGCTTTTGTCCTCATAATTCGCTGTACTATTTCAACGCTAATGACATCGTGAATTTTATGCATTTGTTTTCCGAAAACGCCAAGGCCTAATTTGATTGCAAATAGATGCTTGCAAACAGCAGAGCTTAAGCCAAAACAACAAATAAAAAAAACAACACCTGCTGTTCCAATCAAAAAAAAAAAAAACTTGCGAGATTCACAGGAGTCTGATCTTCATGCCGAATCTGACTTTAGGACAACGTACACAGCCACTGTAATTCATCCAACTAAAGCCTCTTGCTGAATAATTCTAGTCCACATTTCTCATCTTAGACAAGCAGCTTAATGCAAATCTCCTATATCTCTGACTGTTCCATCAGAGTCTGAACAAAGATCGGCTTCAAACCTGCCCGTGACATTGAGGCCATTATGTTTGGAAGCTCTTACATATGTGGAAAAGCATTGCTCTATCCAAGAGACCTTTTTGAGGGGGACACAATGGGTGGAAATTAATGCTCTTTTA
The DNA here is from genome assembly GCA_032359235.1 of Enteromius mattozi. Lineage (NCBI taxonomy): Eukaryota > Metazoa > Chordata > Actinopteri > Cypriniformes > Cyprinidae > Enteromius > Enteromius mattozi. The sequence continues at coordinate 23,594,614 of JAUMHE010000042.1, forward strand.
GGAACAGGTCAAGGGTATAATACAAAGATATATAAAAACCATTTGTAAGTCTTACCAAGGCTCTGTCATTCAATGATCTTTGTAGTATTCTTAAATGGTTGTATAGTACACCGAGTTTCTTTTTTCTTTTCATTTTCTTATTCTTACATCAAAGCCTGTTCGGCTCTGCATGAAGTAATTATAATGAGAAAAAGAAGAAAATAGAAAAGGACAATAGCATGGAGTAAATTGGAGGACAAAAACGTGCTATTAACAGAAATAAATAATTAAACATATCACACGAATGCAGATGTAATGTACAAAAGGCATTGCACGATGCGGTTTAAAAGGTCTGGGAAAGTCCAATAATTTATGATCTGAACATTCAAGTAATGAACATTGTGAGCAATGATTTGAAATGGTAGCCAAAAAAAAATAAAAATTATATAAATAATTGATTAAATTAAATTTAAAAAAGTGAAATAAAATGATTAAAATAAAAAATAAAAAATAAAATAAAATAAAAATTGATTTTTGTCTTTGTAAATTCTGTCATTATTTACTCTCTAGGTTACAGTCAGCAGAATGTCTGAAATGTAGGATCAAAATAAAGTGCAACCAAAAGCCCTTCTTTTTGTATCTTTCTATGTGTTTCACACTGCTGTATCTTAATTAACAGAACATGTGTTGAAATAAGTACTTTGTAAATATGTAAGCAGGTTAATTATGCTGTTTGCTGTTATAAGCCGTGGATAAAAAAAAGAAGAAGAAAGAATAAAAATAACGCCTCTGCACAATTATTTATAGTTTTCTCAGCTTGATACAGTAAAACAATCCAAAAGAGTTTATGCCAAAAGTCATTTATCTTGATCACATCTGACAATTTTGATAAGACACATTTGTTACTCCATTACTCCAAATGTTTGAATGTGACTTTGAAGCGTAATCACAGTTCTGCCAATTAACAGGAGCGAGTTTGCTTTAGTGCGGTGTATATAGGAAGCTCATTAATGTCAACTGGTTGTTAGAAAGTTATGACAGAAGATCCGCCTTCTCAAATAACCGCCACAATGTCCCAAATCCCATGTGACTAAGAGCAGTCGCAGACTGATATGTCCAAAATAATTCATGCAGGCCAACATTTAATCCATATGATGACAACTCACCAGAATTTGCATGCATAAAAGGACAATATAAATTCATTTTTGTCATTGAAATGTACAGTACCGTATGGTTGCCTAGCAACTAGCTGTTAATTTGCAATATTTCAAACATAAGCCCCACTACCCCATCTTTTTCCTCATGGGGAACTAATTTGCTTCATAAACTCCTGCATTAAAGTTTTTCAAGTATATCACAACCAAGTTGAGATGTTTGCATGTCATCTTCGTAAAAGCTTTTGGATGCAAAAACGGTGGATCAGTCGTGCACAACACAACACAATTTAAAAAGCAAACATAAGCTCACAACCATAGACTGTAAAAAACATGGACGTATTGTCCGTGAAGTCACCCGTAGGTTTCTGAAGAGCGTTTTTGAAGTAGGTGGAGCCAACCGACACCATGTTGGAATCGCGTCACTTTCAGATTATCGAAAATGGGCAAAGAGGTGAGAGCTGGTTGATAAAACCACACCCACCTAGTTCGACATTCGTGACAGCAGCAGCAATCCACCTGTCACTCAAGTTGTCACGCTCTTAATTATGCAGAACTTTAAGGCTTAATATAATTTAAAAGGATGAGTTATAAAAAAAATTCACCCCCCTCAGAGTTGTCATGAAGGGCAAAATTAGCTATACAGACCAAAATCATTTTTTGAACCAGACTGTAAACATTTTTTTTTTCTGCTGTAATGTTGGGTATTTTAACATGGAAAGTCTGTGGGATTGACTTCCTTTTGCAGCTAGACTCTAGCGGCCAGTTAATGAATTGCAGTTTTAGTCACTTCTGTGTTGGCTTCACGAGAGAGAGCGGGAGGTTGCCGCTTGCTCACAACACAGCGGAAATGCTCCTGACAAGTAGGGGGCAGTTGGTCTGCATAAACGGCTATTGTGCGAGGTACTCTAGCTGCGGGCTGTGTTGGTAGTAAAACTTTGTTGGTAGAATGTAATGGACAATACATTGTGAACTGAAATAACGTCAGGGGATGATTTTAATGTCAGCAAATATATCAAAATATCAAAACAGGTACAGACCGCCCGTGAATACATGACATGCACACAATAGCCGTTTCTGCAGACCAATTGCCTCCTAGTGGTCAGGAGCATTACCGTTGTGTTGTGGCTTAATGTCATTTTGTTGTGAGTTTGTTTGCTTTTTTAATTCATTTGGTATGTTGGTATTATTGTCATGATATGATCCAAAAAAAGAATGAAAAATATGGTTGAACAAAGTCCACAATGCTTTTAAAGGAAGGAATATTTCAGTTTTTGACAAAGATGCAGTACAGATAGTATCTGTCATAGCAATAGTTTTGAGGTTTTATCTTTTGAGTTTTGTACACATACAAGCTAAATCCTGCAATTTTTTGAGGAGAAATAAAAGATGCTGTATATATGAAAGCCAGCCATAAAAAAAAACTATATTGGGAATATACTGTTTTAGTGAGACATCAGAAAATAAAAAAGCAAAATCATGAACTTTAGACTGAGTTTGGTGATGTACACAGTTGCCAACTGCTGCAACTCTTATTTTGGAGAACTGATGTCAATCATCACTTAGGAATTAATGAAGCTATGTCATGTTGTATCAAACAGAGCTAAAACCACATTGTGACATCAGTTAAAACTGTTAATAAGTAAAGTGTCCCCGAAAAACCATTCAAGATCAAGAGAGAAAACTGCTGTTATCTCCTAATGAGCACCAATGGCCCAGTTCCATTCCATAGCAGGCCTCATCCAAACGAGTGGAATTGATTAATAGAGAAAGTCATTAATGAATGCGAGGATGAAACACTAATCTGCATACAGCGTCAGTAAGGCAAACGGGCTCGCTGGAGGTACACCTGCTCACAATTTCCAGCTCCTCGGCAGAAGCTGCAAGCTCTCCCTGTGGGACCTTTGATTTCTGGATGGAGAGACAAACTTTATTTGGTGAATTATACAGGGCTGCGGGGGGAAGGCCTGTCCCCTAAGCAGATGGCTCTCTTTGCCGTAATCGGAGCACTAAACACTGGATAATACAAACTTTAATGAGTTTAATGTCAACTTCTCCCTCCTCTTCTTCTGGCTGCTTCTCCTTGCTGCAAGGGTTGTTTTGGGCAACAAATATTGTTGCGGTCAGAAGCCCTGAAGTCATTGTAATGGAATGGAGACTGAGATTGATGAGATTACACTGGAATATCAATATTAGACAACTCAATGAAGCTATATGAAAAAGTTTATGAAAAATAAGTAATTTATTGAATAGATATTTGAAAATTATATTAAATGCGTTAAATTCACAAGCATAAGCATGATCAAATCATTTAATACTGTTAAATCATATATTACGTTAAAGATTCAGCAGGGGCTTCGGATGGACTCATTAATTAGTCTTCATAAGGTATTCAGCTAATTGATGAGTCAGATGAAGTTTTTTAAATATTCAGCAATATATATATATATATATATATATATATATATATACATATATACATATATACATATATATATATATATATATATATATATATATATAATTTACA
>JAUMHE010000042.1:23601284-23624876 GCA_032359235.1 Enteromius mattozi
AAGACGAAGGCATTGATGCTATGGACTGGCCCGCCCATTCCCCAGACCTGAATCCAATTGAGCACATCTGGGACATCATGTCTTACCCCATCCACCAATGCCACGTTGCATAACAGACTGTCCAGAAGTTGGCGGATGCTTTAGTCCAGGTCTGGGAGGAGATCCCTCAGCAGACCATCCGCCACCTCATGAGGAGCATGCCCAGGTGTTGTAGGGAGGTCACACACTACTGAGCCTCATTTTGACTTGTTTTAAGGTCATTACATCAAAGCTGGATCCGCCTGTAGTGTGTTTTTCCACTTCAATTTTGAGTGTGACTCCAAATCCAGACCTCCATGAGTTAATAAATCTGATTTACATTGATAATCTTTGGTTGATTTTGTTGTCAGCACATTCAACTATATAAAGAACAAAGTATTTAATAAGAATATTTCTTTCATTCAGATCTAGGATGTGTTATTTTAGTGTTCCCTTTATTTTTTTGAGCAGTGTATTATGAAATGTATAAATAGATCACATGGAGGAAAAAACTGGAAGAATGAGAAGTACATGTTTTGACCTAGATTAGGCATAATGGTGACACAGTATATAAATTATACAAAAAACCTTGAGACATTATATAATCCACACAATGAAGCAGAGGTGTCAGCAGAAATCACAATGGTGTCTGACACCTTTTGCTCATAATTTAGCAGGTGATGTCACTAAAAATAGCATTTTATAGAAGCTTTTGAAAAATTTATATTTGCAGTCGACAAAGGAAAAGTTTATTTTCACTCAATTATACAGCATTTACTGGCATTTTTATGATTTTGAGAAAAATTCAGCTCTCTTCTTCGTTAATCAAGTTTGATTAGTACTAGGAAATGTGTTTCCTAGAAAAACAAGTCAAAACACCCTTAATGTAGATATATTAACTTTAAAATCACAATTACATAAGGACTTGACAGTAGAGACTTTTTATGATTATTAAGTTTGTCTAAGAATTTATTGTGAAGATAGATAGATAGATAGATTATTTTATTCCTAAAGAAAGAGAATAGAGCTCTATTAGCACAACTACAGTGGTTTACTTCTATTAAATACAAATATTCAACTAATTATCATTTAGAGAGGAAAAAGCAAAGTTTAATTTAGCCTGCTGCATTTAAGCAGCCCGATTTATTCTTCAGACAGTACACGGATAAGCAAAATGCATTCATCGCATGTCTTGCTCAGAATACCTCAATTCGACTGATTCTTAATCTGTTTGAATAGAAATTCTATCAGACGGCATTCATTTCTACGCTAACAGAAAAGACAAGGCAAACATTCCACATCTAAGCCCTTTCAGCCCAGACTGCCGCATGACATTTTATAATTCCCAATAATTATTCAGGAACCACAGGTCCTTTTCACTTCCTAATCTGCTCAGCTTTTGATAGAGGGACCAAAATCTCATCAAAACCAACATCGGAGCTCTCTGACACGTCTGTGGAACACCATCACAGCATGGCATTCGGTGTGTTCAAAGAAAGGCTTTCCATGATATATTCATCTGCACTGAATAATGTGCTCTTGGGGAGACTGATATGAATGGTTTCTGTGGACCTTATCCATTTTGTTCAGGTTTTTAAACTTAGGTTTCTCTTCAAGATTGGCACTTTTATGGTGCTGTGTTTGCCTGGGGGCTCATTTCTGACATTCGTCGATTGGCAGAGTTAAGAAAAAGAGCAGATAAACTATTGTTTGAGCCCTGGAAGTTGTCACATTTTTTGTTCGTACTTTTCTACAATCAATGAAATGTTGAGAATTTCCAAACACTAATGGTGACTTTTTACTACTGCACATTTCGGCTACACTAATATGCTTCAAAAACATGTCATCCTGGTATGAAATGGCAATACAAAGCATATTAAAATGTAGCCGTTTCTTTCAAGTCTAGCAAACGCTAAAGCCAGTTTAGGCATGCTTTTAAAGGATTAGTTCACCCCCATAAAACATACTCACCCTCAAACCAGACTGACTTTGTTTCTGTGGATCAAGAAAGGAACAAATTTTGAAAAATTGTAAATGCAATGAAATGGCACTGAGGCTTCAACAACTGACCAAAAAGCATTATAAAACTACAATAACTACAATTCTATTTTATAAGTCTTCTGAAACCATACAAATACGCTTGTGTAAGAAACTTTGTGTGTGTGTGTGTTTTAAACCTTTATGTTGTATGACTTCAGAAGACTTGAAATATAAAGTTTACAAGTTAAATCAACATCTAAATTAATACATTTAAATTCAGTTTTAGACATTTCTTTAGTTCAGTCTTAACCACCTTGTAAAGCCAACTGTATCATATATGATTTTATCTTTATCTTATTTTTCAGGCCTTAACATAATCAACATAATCATTTATAACCATTTAAATATCAGATTATTAGGAGATATAGCATGAAAACTGATGTTTATATGCATTTTATGCAAGAAGTTTGTTTAGTTTAGTTTAGTAGGCTTACTTTTGGCCAAATATGAGCCATAAAGTCTGTTACATAAAAATAAACTCAACAATAAATAAATTAGTTTAAACTTTTCCATAAAAAATATATATATATATATATATATATATATATATTCACTTTAAAGCAGAGAACAACTCCAGTCCCTCTGAATTAATTCAAATAGGCTTTCTTGCACAACCTTTGCAGCTTTAATGTACAAAGTAGCTGATGTGCGTCTTTGAGAAAACATGTTCTCTTTTACAGCATGTGGGCTCACTACAGCAGTTTTAAACTACGTCCAGCAACAAATTCATAGAGGAGCACACAAAACCAGAGAAATGGCGTGTGCTAAATATACACGCCTACAGTTTAAACCGATGTCTCCTGCTCTCTTTTAAAAGTGAGATCTAATTACTTAGACTGAGGTCTAACGCTGTCAGCTTTCACACTTCATGGAGGAGTGAATTAAAGACTGAACTTGAGGCTTTAATCAGGTTTAAAACCAACCTATACCTCCGGACATCTCATATTCACTCCACCCCCATGAGTCTAATATCTACATCACTGGATATTCCTGTAGGTTTGCTGCAATCGAACTGACAGAAGCCATTAATCTCATAATTAAGATGCTGCATTTCATATGCACATCCAAATGGATTTCAGAGTTTATTGCTGTTTAATTGCATGGTAGTGATTCTGCAAAATATTGCATACTATTCTGAGATTACTTGCATTGAATATGATATTTGCTGTATAAATGAGCAAAGAAAGGACATGCAAAAGTGAGTTTCATTTGCTGATACGCAAAGACATGCCAAGTGCAATGTTGAAGGATTGTGTTCTTGCAATTAAGTGGCTTTCAGCTTCAACAAATTACAAAAAGTGGCTTAAAAATTATCCATAAAAATCATGCACTATTTTCATTGTCTTCTAAAAACACACAAGGTTTGAGTAATAAGCTTTGTGTTTTTATAAACTTTTATTTTGTATGATTTCAGAAGACTTGAAATATCAAGCATACAAGTATTGAAAATTTAAATTCTTCAGACTTAGGGGTGTGTTTACTAAAAACTAATTCGTTTTTCCTTGGCATTTTTGAAAAGTTTCGCACACAGACGACAACATTGTTGCAACGAACACTGCTCACGTAGATCTGCAAAACAAATTAAAAATGCTGTATTATCATGCCAGGCATTTGTAAAGAAACTTGGGCACACCTATAGACTGAACACATAATATGTATGTGCATGGCCCCACTGTTTTCACAAAATTGCATTATTCTCGCTTACACGGAGATGATAGTTCTCAAAAAACTTGCAATTTAAAACCCATTTCTAAAAGTTTGTGTTTATAGCCTTCAAAATGCCATCTGCAGTGTAAATGAACAGCCAAAACACACAAAAAGTTCAAAACAGTATTTCCTAAAATTCCATACTGAAATGACTGCGATCAGGATCTCAACTCTTACAATGACTCAGTCAAACGATTACTGTGTTTTCATGAATAATCATCATTATCACTTCTTGACAATAGAAAACAAACATCTGATAACAGGTTTGTAGTGTGGAGAGTAACTCTCTCCACATTCCCTTGGAAAGGCTGCTAGTGATAGACTTCAGTCAGTGAATTACAGGTATCAATGTCAAAGAGCAGGAAAATGGTGTACGAATGAGTCAGAGTAAGGTGAATACACAGAAGAAATGTAAGGACCAATATTCATTATTTATTCATGACAAACATTTCAGCGGTATCACACTGCTTCTTCACATACAATATGCTGCTTCATACCATAATCTTTTGAAAAACATGTTTCAGTTGATATTATTTGTGTTCATAGACATTTGCAAATGAAACTAATGCTAATTTTTGGCTTGTCTGGATCGGCAATGTCCACGACCGTTGAATATTCTGTATTATAATATTCTATTCTATTAAGTTTGTTTTGCTCACCAAGGCTGCATCCATTTTATCGAAAATACTGTAAAAAATGTAATACTGCGAATTATTACAAAACAGTCTCACGACCAATCACAAATGAGGTGGAAAATAATTGTTAATCTAGTTTTCATCACGTGATACTTCATAAATTTGCAGGATTCTTTAATGAATGTCACTTTACATGAGTTTAAATTGTCCTTGAAGAATAAAAATAATAATTACATTCAAAAACAGACCCTCAAACATTATCAAAATACTGTATTGAAAGCATCTAAAATGCAAGCTTTGTACAACTTCATAAATCCTCAGGAACTGTTGGAACTTTTGCCAGATTCGTAATTTTAGCATCTGATATCCCCAAAGCATCTGTAAACATTCATAATACGACAAGTGATTCACTGTATATCTGATTTGTGTGCCTCTGTACAGACATGGTCTAGTTTGCTGGAAGTAAAACATTAGTCACACATAAGTATTAATCTTAATCTCTACAGCACATTTTTTACAACCACAGTTATCAAAGTTATGTAAAACACTCATAAGTGCTGTTGATAAACAAATTTCGGGAGGAGTGCGTACGTATGATTAGCCGCGGCTGGAACCGCATTTCCCAATCAATCTAATTCCGTCTCGTCCAACCAAAACTATAAGCCTTCCCCTTAAATAAGCCCGCCTCCTTCTCTTCCACATCTCGTTACGTATCCCTCCTCCACCCCTTCTCCACCTCATTCCGCGTCTTCCTACCAGAGGGCAAGCGGAGTTCAAGCCAGACGCCGAGCTCAGCCCTCGCTAGGGTTCAAACAACTAGGGCTCGGTGTTCGCCGACCTCCAGGCTTGCCCTCTGGACAGCACGCCCAAATACGCCTAAATTGTTATCATAAGGAAGCGCGAACTCGTGAAAGTCAGAAAAAAGGAAACATTTCCAGCCCTCACACTCGATCCTCCACTGCCAGGTTTAAATCTGCACCAGTATCTTATCTGAATGACCATCAAACACTGCATGTTGCATAATGGCAGTTAAAAGTGCTTAGACCTCAAACCAGACGATTTATGAATGCACTGAGATTTCTCTGTATCCATACATACTGTATGGAGTATTTGATGCCCGTCACTGTAATGCTGTTCTGTGTGCATCTGAAGGAGTAAAACTGCAGGCTAAACTGTAACTGCAGAGGCCCTTAATGACCCACATTAGGTCTAATTACATTAACTGTATTTGTCTTGGGCTATTTTCATTTATCTCTGTGAAGTCGAGCATTAATATTTTCTGAAACTCTGCCTTACCAAAACCATATTTTTTTCTTTTATTAGATTCAGAAATGTTTAATAACTTTCAGCGCACTGCAAAAAAAATGATGTGCAGCTTCTACATCGGGCAACATTTTCAGGCTATTTTTGTGCTGAGGTGACAAACCTAAACATATAAGTGAGATTTTGGATATTACTTTAGATGCAGGCAATATACAGTATCTATAGATGTACTAGAGCCACACTTTACATATGGATATATATGTGGGTCAAAGACGTTAAGATGTCTACATCAAAGTGATTTTATTTCCATAGAAAACACATTAAAAGTAAGTAAAGTGTATACTTTTAAGGCTTCAAATTAGTTTTTGCAGAATAACATTTTCATAATAAATATTTCAACATTTGGTTGAAATAATGTTACATTGTCATTTAGTGTAACACAATCGTTTTTGTAAAAATTTCAACAATATACTTATTCTGAGTTATATAATGATTAAAATATATGCAAGAATAAAGAAGTGTATTAAATTTAGCTGTGTTTTAAATGAGTAGCAAATCTTGCTGACAAACAAAGACACTTATTTTTATGGTTAAACCTGTTTTCTTTGACCCATGTAAATATATATAAATATTAGAATATTCTTAAAATAACTTTCAAAAATTAAAAATATATATAAAAAAAAAATTAAAAAGACCTGATATATATATATATATATATATATATTGGTGTTGCCTTAAGTGCATTTTTTAAGTGCATATATGATGCAAATAACACTACAAGTGACTTTTCTTTATGAATGAGCTTTCAAATGACATTTCGAATGTTTGCAGTTTCCAGAAAGTTACTATGGTAGAATCTACACTTTGGCTTGCAGTAACATTTGCAACAAATCCTTCAATCCTTAATGGATGTGAGAAGACTTGCGTTTAATTCATTAGCAAACACCAGTATATGCCTTGGGCGGTCCTCCCTATGACCTCTTGTTATTGCCAATGCTCTTATTATAGCATGCTATGAATAAAGAGAATTAAAGATGAATGATAGATTTTCAGGGCTCAGCTCAAAGCCTGAACTTGAGTAATCATGTCGCGAAGCCCTGTATGAAAACATGTCACACTGGTGGCTCATCTCGTTAAGCATATGGTGCTGCAACTGTGATGGCTTCAGGAAGTTATGATCTTGTTCATGCGGTGAATCACAGCAAGCATCAACAAAAATGCCTGAGGAAGGAAAAAACAGCTTGTTTGAGTCTGATACATTTCAGCAAAAGTTCCTAACAAAGCTGCTGTTGATTGATAATCAGCTAACAAGAGCATAAGCATTTTGTTATTGACTCTGTAACATATGCATAACAGATGGAGTGTTGAAAGTACGCTGATGTGTGTCAAGAAGACAAGAAGTTTATTATATACATTTTTTAAAAGTCAACATAATTGTAGTGTGCACAGTATGTATAACCAGTATGTATACAGTAATATAAGAAATTAATACAAGTATAATTTATTCATTATGAAAATATGAATTACCACCACATTGATAATCATAAGAAATTGTTGAGCAGCATATTAGAATGATTAGAATAAAAGAGTCATGTGACACTGAAGACTGGAGTAATGAAGTACACATTCAAATACATTCAAACAGAAATATTGCTATTTTTACTGTATTGTTGTAACATGGCATTAAAAGTAAATATACATTGTAATCAATTTTATGCTCTAAATAAGAAGAAACAATAATAAATAATAATAATAATAATTATAATAATAGTAACTATAATTAGTATTTTTTTAATCTCATAAATGAATTTTAGCATTGCAACATAATAATAATAATAATAACAATAATAATAATAAAACTTTTTTTTTTATTCCCATAAATAAATGTTAGTACTGTAACATACAAATAATATTAATAGTAATAAAAATAAACCTATAATTAGTAATTATTAGATCCCTTAAATTAATTTTGGTATTGAAACATAATAATAATAATAACAATAATAATAAAACTATAATCAGTAATTGTTTGTCCCATAAATTAATTTTGGTATTGCAGCATAATAATAATAGTAATAATAATGATAATAATAATAAACTACTATCATTAGTTTTTTTTTTTATTATTATTCCGATAAATGAATTTTAGCATTGCAATGTATTAAAAATAAAACTATAATTAGTAATTTTTAAATCTCATAAATTAATTTTGGTATTGCAACATAATAATATTAATAATACTATTTTTTAAATCCCAGAAAATTAATTTTAGTGCTGTAACATCATACAATACAACAAGTGGATATTAATTCCAAGACTAAACATTTATCTGTTTTACTTATGATGGCAAAGATAGTTTAAACATAGTAATAAGCAGGAGAAGTGATCATGCACAATTAGTAATTAATACCAACTGATACCAAAAACAAACAAAAAACCCTCCAATATCCACTGATGATCAATATAGATATACAATATGTTGTGCATCCCTACTTTTAATGCATCTAAAGAAGAAAGAAAAGAGTGTGATTCACAGCAGTCTGACTCTTTTTTTTTATCCTTCAGCCCTGTAATTTTGATTTACTTCAGATCAATCTCAAGCACTCTGGTCTCAAGGATCAAACATGATGGGAATTGGCTGGAGGTGAGAACCTCCCCTCTCCATCTCCCATTGTCTCTCTGCAGCTCACCTTTTTTCCCCAAATGACTTTTTGACAGTGGAATACAGTAATAGGCCTCTCCATTTGAACTAAACAGCCTCCTCAGCAGCAGAAGACGCCCGGGGGCAAGGGGAGAGCACGCGGAAATCTCATTAGGTACAATATCATACCTTTTTCTACAGGGCCCTGTCACGGAGCCGGTGAGCTCCGGCACTGGAAGTCTTAAAGGACAGCGGGCGGCTATAGAGGAAGAGCACCTTAAAGGAGCACGCCGCGCTTGATGTGCCTCTGATGCTTTAATGCGAAAGCTGCAGCACTGCAAATTTAATACTTGTGTGGAAAAGGATGGAGAAAGAGAAGTAAAAACTGCACAAACCAGCAATATTTAACCATCCCAGGTGGGAAGCCAACACTTGCATACCAGGCACATATAAACACAAGCTTCCCCACAGATAAAAATAGATAACTTCAAACAAACTTGCGCTCATTGAACACTAGAGGCTTACTAGGGGAAACGATCCCGCTTTGCTCCTGAGAAAACACTCGCAGCATATTCAAACAAATCTTCATTAAACTGGAACGGAGTTAGTAAGTCTACAGAAAGTTGTTCAACGCGAGGTTGAGGCGGTGAGGATCTCGGAGCCATTTGTCAAGAAGCATTTCGTTAGGCTTGTTGCACCCTGCCGTGGGCTGTCGGTGGATGGCTTTATGTTGACTAGTCAATAAACATATTCTCTGCACAACACCCACAGAGCAGCTTCTCTCTGAACATGAGATTATTAGCAAAACTCAAGATTATTAGATGCTACATAAACTCGATTGCGCATTGCAAGTCGTGATGATAATAGTAGCTGCGCGAAAGCTACATGGCATAACGTAACGATATCCAACAAGCAATCCATGTCATTTTGGATGCTTTTATTTTGTAGGAGATATTGGGGTGAGTTGTCACAGATTTAAGGTTTTAAGTCAGAAATCAAAAAATGCTTTTCAGCATAGTATTAGTGATATTTTCCATGAGTATCAAGGTGGGGCAAGTTTTCGCACACTTTTAATGTTTATGTATTAAAATATGTTACTGATTAAAACAATGGCTTTGTATTCTTTAATGTAATTTTTTTTATTATTGCTTAATGGCTTAATGAATTTTTGTTTCTTCGTTGTTTTACTAAATATTACTTTGTCTAAGTATTACTGAACTACAAACATGGAAGTGATAGCGTAAATTGAAGATGTTTATATATACAAAAATTGTTTTCGTTTTTTTTAAATAAAGAAATCCTAGAAATATTGAGTAAAATGTATGATAACTAGCACATAAAGAACAAATAAAGCTGCTAAATAAAACACAAAAACTACAATAAATAAATGAATGAATATTTTATGTAATTATTATCCATTAACACTCAGTTCTCCAAGCCAAGCCTATTTAAAATTAATAATTAAACATATACACATACATAATTGTATGTATAATTAATTCTACTACTGTGATTTATTTATTTCTTTGTATATGTATTAATCATTTAACATACTTATACATAGCGTTATGTATAAATAGTTATATTACTGCTGCTGGTCCTACTGCAATAATAATAATTATTATTATTATTATTATTGTTGTTGTTTATTTAATTTATGTATTTTCTTAGACAGCACATCAGTTTCCAACAAAGTAGGTGAAATTAGCTTAGTGTAAAAAGTCATCGATCACAGACTAAGTAGAGTTTTAAAACTTTGTAGTTATTTTTTTGTACTTTTACTGGGGAAAAAACTAATTTGTTCATTAACAAAAGGAAGATATTTTAGGCTCCACGAGTTTCAGGCTAACGTCTTTGGCAAAAGTAATAGATCTAATTGAAAACAGAGAGGTCTGTAAGGCTTTTTTAGCAATTATCTTGACATTTTTTACACAAAGTGAGCTCACACATTCTTCACAGGTGCTTAACAACTCATCCCCATCAATTAGGCCTTAACTGAACAACTTAAATCTCTACTAGGAGAGACGTGTGCGCATGCCACAAAAACTAGACCAAATACAGTGTCTAATCTAATCCAAAGTTTTGCTTTCTCTCTGCCAGCCAACTCAAATGTGAAAACTGGTGCTATTTTCTATGCAACACATTGTGACTGCCATCGAATAGAAACAAGTGACACCCTTTTTTCCCCCACTCTTTTCGTTTCAGACCAAAGAATCTTTGTTTAAAATGAACTTGCACTGAAATTGACAATCACACAATAGCTGGATTTGATTCGGCAATTCATCGCTTCACATAAGCAACACATCTCAATGCAATCCTGAAACCATTTGCACGTTTTCCACTAGCACACATCCCTATCCACTGCAAAAAAATCCAACTTTGTTGTTATCCAAGCGTTGGAGTATCCCAACTAAAAGGCTGTTCTCATCCTATATATGCTGTACATTTTCTTCGCACCCTCAAATGATACTCACAAGCGTCACAACACTTGTTCAAAGCGTCTGGCTTACCCACAAGCCCCCACCACCCCTTCCCACACTCCCTTCTGAGGTTATGTAAGATGTTGCTTTTTGAAACATCGTCTGAGCGTCTCGCTATGCCCGTCCGACAGTTGTGTTGTCATCCACATCCACACTGCTGTTCTAACCTGATTCAGTCAAACCTTGACAGTTAAGAGAGGGGTAGACTCGACACCAAGGAGCTGACATGTTAAGCAAATATTTTTCATAGTTTCAAATTCGTGCATTTCCATAAAATAGCAGGGGGAAATCAGCAATGCCAGGTGTGCCAGCTGATGTGAAGTGCTGTTTCCTGGCATCGCACGCATGTCTCCATGGACACCTGGGTGAGTTCATTACGCTTTAAAATACACGCACAATCCTCTGATGTTTGAAGCCCCACTGAACTTTATTAATAGAAAGCGGAGATTAAACAAACAGGGAGTAAACATGCATCAGTCCTACTAGCAGATGCGGGTGGGGGGGGGGGGGGGATACAGATGTCTTCACTTCTATTACCGTGATTTCCAACCAGAAATGTAAGCTGTCAAATTCAAATTTTGACAACATTTAGTTTTTATAGTCATAAAGCATTCGTCTATCACCCTTAAGCCATTAGCATGGCCTATTAAAAACACCAGTGAATGGTACTAAAATTCCAGAGACAAAACTACTGAATCTATAGCTCAAAGCAGAGAGTCTGACCAGTGTATTGTGATTCTTAATTCAATAATGAGCTGGTTCTTTTTATTGAAGCAAGCACATGCAAAACATACAATTCTAGTAGGTTGGTTAGTGTGAATCAAATACATACACATTAAGCAATGCAGTCTAATTTCTAAACAAATGATTCTCATGAGCAGGTTCTTTTTAGTGAATCATACACACGCAGCTCAAGCAGTGAAGTACCATTCCAAAGCAAATGATTCTGAATGAATCAAAATATACAGTGTAACCAATGCAGTCTGATTCCAAAAACAAATGATTCTAATGACTCGGTTCATTTTAATGGATCAAATGTTTACAGCTTAACCAAGGTAGTCTGATTTATAACTGAATGATTTGAATGAGTCAGTTCTATTTAGTGAATCAAACACATATAATAGCCAGTGTAGTGTCATTTCTAAATTAATGATTTGAGTAAGTCATTCTGAGTTGGTTATTCTTAGTAAATCAAAAATATAAATGATGCAATCTGATTCCAAAAGTGATTCTAATGAATCTGTTCTTTTTAGTGAATCAAATGTCAAATAATCAGTGTAGTCTGATTTCTAACAAATTCTTCCAAATAAGTTGATTCTTTTTTTATTAAGTCAAAGACAGTGCAGTCCAATTTCTAAATAAACAATTATAGTGAATTGGTTAATTTTAGTGAATCAAACACATGCAGACTAACCAGTGTACTGTTGATCAACTGCAAAACAAATGATTCTTTTTAGTGAGGAAAAAAAGAATACATAAAGGCAAAAAGATTGAGAATCACTGCCCTATTAGAGTAATAAATGAGATAGAAATGTTCTCTACAATAAGACACAATCATATCAATCTATCAAACATTACAGAATTAGCGGATCACACTGTAAGCCTGTGTGAGCCTTTCTTTCTTCTTCTCCACTCGCAGATATCATTAAAATCTTCTTAATTTGTCAAACTTGCCCTTCATTTTTTCATATCAACGGCCGAAATCAACAAAGAGTGTAGAAAAGCACTCTCTATTGGAGCTGCAGGCATTCTAACACACACTGAGCAACGTGAATAGATGTGCTTGCACAGCCAGTTCTGCCCAAATGTCCTTGACCTCAGAGGCAGCCTGCAGGAATACGTATATTATGTTGAAGAGACTGGA
Organism: Enteromius mattozi; assembly: GCA_032359235.1. Classification (NCBI taxonomy): domain Eukaryota; kingdom Metazoa; phylum Chordata; class Actinopteri; order Cypriniformes; family Cyprinidae; genus Enteromius; species Enteromius mattozi. Next base: position 23,613,933 of record JAUMHE010000042.1, read on the forward strand.
CTGGCTACCTTCGAGCCACTCTTTCAGCCCTCTTCCTTCTCCTCCTCTTTTTTTATAGTTTGATTGTTCATGTCCTGATTTATAACAATCAAGCGCAGTATCTGCAATGATGTACTTTAACACCAGCAGGGCTGGCGAGCAGAAATGGACCCCGTTGATTGCGTCGTATGGTTCACGGACAGGTCTGATGTAACCGAGGGTGAACGCAGTATTTCACACGTGGGAAATCTCATGAGGAAAGGTCTTCAAAGTGACCTGACACTCAAACACGTTTACTGCACCTATAAAACACTCTAATGGTGAGAAGATAAGACAAAGAATGACCTGAGAGGAGCAGAAATAACTGATGCTGTCCAAAGATAAATAAATAAATAAAATCACCTTAAATCAGCCACACAAATGGATTTCAAGGATTAGCTCTACATTTTGTAGAAATAAGAAATGATGCTGATATTTCCATACAACAAACTAAAAAATATATAAATAAATAAATAAATAAATAAAAATTAAATAAACAAAAACAATAATAGTTTCACTGAGATTCTATTGCTGTTGTTATAAATATTTGTAATATATATTTTTTTTTGTTTTCAAATGTTTAAACATTTAAGTTTCATATATATATATATATATATATATATATATTAATTACAGTATATTTGGACAATGAAAAAAAGAATCATAATTTTGGCTCTGAATGCCACCAGAATAGAATTTCAATTCAAATAGACAGACTTCAAACTTCAATTCAAGGGGTTGAACAAAAATATAACATAAAAAGCTTAGGAAATAGAATTATTTTTAGAAGCCTAACAATTGTCTGATTCACTTGCATAAAGAGAGCTTCTTTGACTGTATGATGTGAGTTCACAGCAACAGTTTCCAAATGCAAATGGCACACTTAAAATCAACTCCAGACCTTTCGCCTGCTTAATTGATGTAGAAATAACGAAGGAAAAGCCCACATCTGTTCATGAAATGGCTTTTGAGTCAACTGTCCTTACTTAAGGTCCCTTGAAAATGTGGGGAGGTACATTTTAAAGATCTGAAATTCCTTAATCTTTCCTCCAATTGTGATGAAAATACCCTCAGTATTAGAGTTTGCACTTTAAAGGTTTAGTTCACCATTAATTACTTACCCTCACGTCATTCCAAGTCCGTAAGATCTTCGTTCATCTTCGGAACACAAATTAAGATATTTTTGATGAAATCAGAGAGCCATCTGTCCCTCCGTAGACAGCAACACAACTGGTATAATCCCAGATCCAGAAATGTAGTAAAAACACCGGTAAAACAGTCCATGTGACATCAGTTGCTCAACTTCAATTTTGCCATGCTACGAGAATACTTTTTTGTGTGCAAAGAAAACAAAAATAACATTATTTAACTCTATCATTCTTCTCCCGTGAATTACATCTTCCACCATTTCAGAGAGTATCACAACACGCCGCATACGCAAGCTTTAATGTATGTGACGTAATCAGCCTTGTTTACAATCATGGAAAAGCACACACACAATCTGCAGTTGTTTACGCCTAGAATAAAGCGTATGCGTTGTGATAATATCTAAAATGGCAGAAGACGTAAGTTTGTTTGTCTGTCTGTCTGTCTGTCTGTTTGTTTGTTTGTTTGTTTGTTCATGGTAGGATGTCACAGTTACTCAAACTGCCATATGTAATAATCTGCCTCAAGTTATAAAAGTTTTGTTTCAGGCCTTTACTGAAAGTTAGGAGGGAAAACATGTTGAGTGAATGACAAAACGACAGAATTTTCAACATACAGTGAAATTTTCTTTAAAATGCTGCCAAAGTAAATAATGCATCTCAATATTCAAGAATTCGCTTTTCTGTTTGATTTTTGCGTAAAATATCTGCCTTCGTCCTCCGCAGTGCTCCAGTTTTCTTTCAGAGGTATCTAGCTTTCAGCACATTTTGTCATTGAAATGTTTCACTGCATATTTCCTTATGCTCTTTGTTCATCCGTTTGCATCTGGGCTGTATTCCTCCCTTCCGTTTGCTGCAGTACCATCTGCTCGGAGAAGAGTGGTACCTGGACTGGCACGGCTTTGCAGGATGCAGGTGCCTGCCAACCCTGGCTCGGATTGCCTGTGGATGTGCCAGCCGGGGTCCAAGGAGCATGAGCCAGACTGGTGTGAAGTTAGAAGCGTGGTAACCAGCGGGGGAAGAGGAAGTATTGCCCATTTGCTTCAAACCAAGGTGTAGTGGAGGGCACAGGCGGTCGTTTTCAGATGCAGGTTTGGGACACTGATGGCTGTACAGCACATGTAAGGTGATAATTAATGCACGGGTTTACATCAGTAGTTAACAGCATGGTGTTTTTGTTAGGTTGCTCGTATCTACGGGTTTGTTTTTTCTCCAATTTACGTTCTTGCTGAGAAAAGCCTGTTTCTAGTGAGCAGCCCCAACAATTTGTGCAGTGCTCACTGTATGTTCACCCTTAAGGACTATTAAGACATTTTGCATTAAGAAATTATTTCTGACAATTATGCAGATTTTTTTTCATTCATCATTTTCATTTACAAAGTATGCAGAAATTGCAGTGTATAAATACATAATAGCAAAATATGTTATATATTAATTGATATTACAAGGATATTTCAAGAATAATAACATATATTATTTATATGTGTTTTTCAGTAAATGAATAAATAATGAATAATTTATTTAGTAATTTATTGACATATACACAAGAGTATTAGTAATCACTAACTATTTGTAATCACTAATTTTGCCCTAGAAGTCAAGCGATATTGTTTATATAGAAATATCTGAAGAAAAACTCAAATTTTTTAATGTTAAGACCAGAAGAAAGTTGTGACCATAAGAAAACAATGCAGAAAAGCAATAATGCATGGCTTGTTTTAGCTTGAGAATGTTTGGAAAGTAATTATTTTTGTAATCCGAAGCAGCTCTAAACTTGAAATCACCATACTGTTATAAGACATGGTCCTTTTGTCACAAAGTTAATCAGTGCTGCATATTTCTCTCCCCAACTGTTTTACAGTTTTACATCTGCAGCATTTGAACCAATCAGGTGCAAACTATTTGTTACATTTAACAAATAATCTTTAATACCGCTTTACCCAGCCTAACTCAAACTACAATATGAAGGTCTGTGGACCCTTCCCCCGAAAGGCAGCTAACACCTCAGGAAGGCAAAACAGGCCTCTGATTCCATGGCAACTGACTGATAACACTGGTGTATTGCTTAAAGGAATGTTAACAAAGCAACTAGTTTTAGTTCTAGACTAGTTCTCCCTTTTGAAAAGACAATGGACTTTTTCCTAAATTAATTCAAAGGAAAACTTTCTTTGGGTGAACACATATCCTTCAGGTCATTGTGTATATCGTTATTGTGCTTGTATTTTGTTTTGTGTATGGTATACTGTTTTATGCATGTTTATGATAGATCACTAGCTAATATCACCTCCTAATAGCAACACATTTCGTGTTTGGTATCTAAGAACTCGTCTTCAGACGATCTAATTGAGAGTATATGTTATATCTTAATATAAAGGGTGTGACCTCAACATGTTTCAAAAGGCCCCATGGTGTTGACCCGCCTGGGCTTTTTGCTTTTTCTGGATGCTGGACCCCCACCATCTCTCTCGTCTCCTGGCTAAGCACCCGGGACCAATCCAAACGCATCAGGTGGGCCTAGATGCAACGCAGTCTGCAGTCTTGTGAGACACTAAGATGAGGATTTAACTCCACGGCAACACCTAAGTTTTACACCGGGCCGAGGCCTTGACTTTTTTTATGTAACTCAAGATCCACGGATGACGACAGAGCTCTCTCTCAGCTCTCCTTTCATCTACCAATCATCAGAGTCAGGACATCTTTGGAATTCATCACTCTTCAAACCAGGAAGAACATGATTGCCAATCCAAAACCTTGGAACCATCAGGACTTTGAGACTGCATCGGACCCTCGCCAACGAGGCAATGCAAGTATCGTACATATAACTAAATGAAACAGAGGTTTGGTATTAGTTATAGAACCCCTTATGAACAGCACTGATGGTTTTACAGGTGGTCAACTGACTCTCTTTTCATAGCTACAATTTTGGCTTTTCCTAATGGTTTACCCTTAAGCCTTCTTTGCACTTTCCCCAAGTGTAAGTGTATTTATACTGTACGTGTGTGTTCAGTTATGTGAGTTAACATAGAGTTAATAAAACTTTTGCATGAATTACATGAGTTTCTGATTCTGCCCTTTACGATTTTGACCCTTGCTACATGCTCTAATGCAGTGATACTGTAAGAAGGTATTTTTCTGTGGCCATGAAAATATCCCTTCTTAGAGTCTAATAACATGCTACACATCTATACCAAAAATCAATGAACATGCAGATGGAATCCAGTGGAACGCTGCCTATTAAACTAGTTGAAGAAATCTTTTTTCTATTCCACATTATTGAGTCTGAATTCTGTGTGTGGAAGAACAGTTAGAATGACATGAGAGTAACTTAAAGTACATCAATAAATTTTCTTTGGATGAACTTTTCATTTAGTCAGCTAATAAGCCTCTAGTCATGGTCAAAGGAAAAAGATAAAGAAAGTTTCAGACAACTTAGTGCACAGTCAAGAACAAGACCTATTATTAAACCAAACAATTTTTATTCTATGGTGCATTTAATCTAAAATGTGATGCTCCATCTATTATCACCAACTGAGGGCTTTCATTCCAACTGGTCGAAGGTTTAAAAGGAAATTAAAATTTACGGACACACAATCAGAGCAGGCGCGTGTCCTTGAGGCGGTGAGAATTAAAGAAGGATCTGCGGGGTTGAACATAAGACCGACACCCTGAGAAATCTGCTCTTGCTCTTTCATTTCTGCATGTCTCTGTGTGAATCCTGACGGCACTCATTTCTACAGCCTGGACGACTTTCAAGTCACCAGCCGATCTCTATAGCTCTCCTTAGCTCTCTTCCACCCATCAAATGAATACTCGGTGATGCCTATTTAACTTAAAAAAATGAATTATTGGAGTATCAGGCAGACCACCTGGTTCAATAAATGATGAATGGGATGAATCGATTAATAATGCATTGGAGCAAGTCCACTAGTCTGTTTGATTGGCAGTGCTAAGAGACTTAAAAGGGAAAGATGTGACATAGCCGGTCAGAGAAGGGTAGTCACCAAAAAATATATTTTATTATTCCCCCTACTTGTGTCAGGCTAACATAAAATAATACAGTGCATTCTGTCACCCCACAGACGGCATGTTGTGTAAATTTGTGAATAGTATACATCTGTTTTCTTCGGCATTGATCTTCTCAATTTCTCTGAGGTACAAAGCATGCAGTGCACAAAAAAATATAACTCAGTGGACCGTGTCTGACGCTTGCTTTTATCTCGCCCGGCCCGACTTTCTTTCTGCTTATCTTGTCGAGAGTGCGAGTGAGCGAGATGGATACGTCCCCCCTCTCCAACCTTTTAGCGTTTCAACCTCATCTTTCCCCCATAGTGAAGTGGCCCATGGGGCGTGCGGATAAATCAATTAATCCTGATCTCTTTTGCCAATCCGAACGGCCTGATCGCTAATGATCTGCGGACTGTTGCGGTTTAGCGCTTAACCAATTCATCATCTCTCCACCTGCACTTCCCACGCTGCTTTACATATAAATTACAGGCCGACGGAAGGAGGGGGAAAAAAAACAGGTCGGACAGTGCCATCTTTATTCCCCGGCCCCCTGGTTTCATTTGCAAAAACATTAAGACAGTGGAAATGAAAGGTGATGGAAAAGGAGATGACGGAGAAGAGGGATGGATACAATTATCAGATGCCTATCATCACTTACCGGCACCTCGGAGTAATTTGAAGACATGTACACCTTCACAACAACATGAAGATGCTCTTCAAGGCCAGAGAAGACGTGAAATGAAAAATCTTGTTACGTTTAAATCGCCTGCTAAGCTGGAGAATAAAGTGCCTAGCATATATTAAAGCAATAAGCCACGGGTCGTGCGATAAAGTGATTTCATCACGGGTAAAGTGTGTTCTTTAGCACAAGATGAAGCGGGACTAGCAGAAAACTATTTAATAGTGGTAAAATGCGTGTCGCACACAGACTCAGGTGGCTTATTGGTTTTATAAGACACAGGCGATATAAATATGTTACAAGATACTCATGTTAAAGTAATGTTATTAATAAAAATGAGGGCTATAATTAATGGAAATTAAACTAAAATAGGGATATGACCTACTACTGAATGCCTACTGGTGTGTTTCAGATCAATGCGCATGAACTGTTTTCATTTACACACCAGCAGTTGATATTTTTAACGTCTCAGAGCGGCTCGGTTCACAATTTGGGTCGCTCAGAATGTGTATTTGCAAATACAACATGCATCTAGCATCTTCCCAAACCTGTACTAAGAAGTGCATATAAATCACAGTTTTACCCCCACAATAACTCCTCTATAGTTTCAAATTTGAAACTGAAGAAAACAAGACAATTTTACATACAAGTGTTTTTACAGCTGTACTGTAAAGTTATTATTATTATTATTATTTCTAATACTACTAGTAAATAAAACTATGAAGCAACATATTAAATGCTTTGCAGTATTTCTTGTACTATTTTAATATTATATTTGTATTGTGTTGTTTTTTACAGTTTAAATTTTTTTCCAGTTAAAATATTATGCTATTATTGAACACTTGATTTTTACACTGAATAAGAATAAGAAGCTCTGATCAAAATAATCACAATGACCATTTTTGGCTTAAATTTGCAGCCTAAAGTACAAAAACAAGATACTAATGGGTCTGGGTAAAAAAAAATAGTGATATCTCGAATATAATCGATTCTCATTTTTACAAAATGAGATTGATTCATAAATCCTGGAACATTAAAGGGCACCTCCCATCCAATATATCGCAAAAAGCATTGTGCTTTGGTACTTTAATTTTTTTTTTTCTTCTTTAATTAGGTACCTGGTATATATCCAAAATAATCAATATTGAATCGAATCACAAGCTTGCGCATGAGATTCAAATCGAATCATGAAATTTGTGTCAAACCCAGCCCTAGTCGTAACTGCTAATTTCATTATACAAAAAAATAAAAGTTTTTCCTCGAAATTGTGCAATTGTTTCTTTCGATCAGAATAGAATTTTATATTAAGAAAATGAGTACAACTAACATTACTAAAAAAATGATAAAGTGTATTTTGAGTATGACCTCTTTTAGTCAAAACTGGATGTGTAATGTATTTGTTAAACTGTTTATAAGAGGCTGTTTAAGACTGCTTAGTCCTTGTGGAATCATTTAAATTGCTAATGTGTTTGTTTTGAATATAAATGACCGGTGGAGGAGCTAATGTCTCCTAACGGCCATGAGAACGGTGACACGTGGAAACACTTGATCAAAGCTATGGCTAAGAGGAGCGCATCTTTTAGCGCTCTTGAGGAAAGTGAGGTAAACATGTTTGGACATAAGCAGATGCGGCAGGTGCCTCCAGATGTCTTCATCCATCTCCGAAGTGTCTTTTCAAAGACGTCTCACACAGATGGGCCTAGCCTAATACTGGCACACACCATACCTCAATCTTTTTTTTATTATTTTTTTATTTTATCAGCGCTCGCATGAGGTGGTCCGCTACGCCGCTTCTAAACGCAAATCACATTTAATGTCAAAGTAAAAAAAGAAAAATTGGGTTACGCTGGAGAAAGTATCAAATCAACTACTCAGTAAATCAATTTGCACATTGCTTTTTAAAAATGTTTTGTTTTGCTGGCCTCTTCAAAGAACTCACAGGAAGGTTTTTTTTTTTTTGCATCACTTATTTAATACATTAATTTACACTGGCCTTTGATATGCCATACCTTCACAGAGAGGTTGTTGCATTCTTCCACGACAGCTGTTTGATGTTGCTTTCCAGGGAATATTAATTTAGCTTTTTTTTAACTGTTGTTGAGCTGACATGAATGTTTTATTCTGAATGCATCATCACTGCGCATTGTGTCTTTAGCTGTGATTTTATTCACAATAAACAGTAGTTCAACCACTGCTTGAAGGTATAGTTCGCTCCTTAAAAAATAAATAAATCAATCAAATTCTCTCATTATTTACTCACACTTTTGTCATTCCAAATGGCTTTCTTTGTTTGTGAAACACATATGTAAAATATTTTGAAAAATATTTTAGCTGTTTTTGGCCAACTATAAAAATGTAAGTCCAAATCAGTCACTTACTCAATCATATTGGCACATGCTTTGGTAAGTAATAATGACAAAATACACAATCAGATATTTTTTTACAATTATAAATTTGTATTTTTGTTATTATTATTATTATAATTAAAAACTCTTAATATGAGATCAATTATGAGGGAAAGTCAAATTTAGGAGAGAAAAAACATAATAATAGCATATATATAAGTATAAAAGTGTCAGTCTGTTTAAAAAAAAAAAAGGTTTTTAATTAGTAAGTCATAGCAACGTACAGTATGCTTTTTTTTAACAAAAACTCAAAGTTGAGTAATATTAGTTATATGAAATTCAGCTTTTTTTTGGCATAATGTAATTTAAGCTAAAATTCTAAAGTTGACTATACTTAATAATTTAAGGCAGGAACTGAACTTATTTAGGTGAATTAGGTGGAATTTAGAATACAGAAACATGCAAAGATGTAAATTATGAGATAAAAAGTAAATAATGACACTGATGAATATATTTACACTTTTAAATAAGACCTTTTGTTTTCTTTGATACCATAATTATGAATTATCTCAGAATTGTAATTTTTATGGCATAATTATGATTTACCAAAGGATAGATTTTTTCTTCTTCTTATGTATCAGAAATGAGCTTCTGTACCTTTAAAAGTCTGAAAAAGGCAACACTGTGATCTCTTTATTTGACACTATGGGGAATGTGTTTAAGTTTACTTTCAGATGTTGTTCAAGGCATCACTGTGTCTTTGAAATTGGACAGTAGTTGTTCATTTTACCACTTACATCAGCTCTCTGAAACAAATGTCCTATTCTGAATGCAGTGGGATTCTCCTTCCTTACGTCTGGCTGATTAAAAATGTCCACTAAGCCAAATCTAGTTCAAAAACAGGGCCTGGCTGGTGCATTTTCAATCCATTTGGGCCTCTGCATCAATGTCTCAAAGCATTTCCCTGTTGTTTCTGGTTGTCAGCTAGTTTGGAGGGTGTGAGCAGGTTTGGGTTGTAGCGTGGCAGCAGCCGGTATTGAGGTGCTGCATGTTTAATAGCATCTAGTGGGAATGTCAATTACACGTGTAAGATTGATTTGGCTTTTCTGTGCTCTCCACAGAGATATGTGTTGATTCCCTCAGACTGTATCTTACACCTCATCCCACCGTAACACCTACACACACCCAAATGAATATCAGAATATTTTTCCACCCTTTCAAATATAACCTTTTCTTTTGGAACCCTTTACACTGTTGTAGTAAACAATTGTACAATTGTACAATTGTAGTAAACAATCAATAAAACTATTAAAATGTAACAGATATTTTAACCTATTAACTGTCCTGGCACTCTAGTAGATTATTTTCCAAACGCATATTTTTGTAAGCATTGTAAATTAGATTTCATTCATAAGCTTAAGCACCCATACTGTTTTGAAATCGGAGATTCTTTGACCATGTAAATGGTACTTTAAATCCTCTTAGCAGGCTCGTCTTCCTTGTGAGTGGAGTCAAGTGTCATACTACAAAATTTACTACAATATTTTAGAATCAAAATATTTTAGAATCTTGAAAAACTACTTGTTGAAAGTCTCAGATTTTTGTATAATATATTTAGACATATGGCTTTGATTTTATAGCAATTTAGATTGAATGAATTTAAAATAGATTTTAATTCATTTTCTTGCAGCAGACAAACTTTTTTTTTTTGTTGTTTTGGGGTTTTTTTATGCTTAAGAAATGATTGGTTGATAAAAGATTGTCTTCTTTAAAAAGAGACCAACCTTATTAAGTTTATAACATTAAAGATCGTAGTGCATAATGCATTTTCATGTGTATGTTCAAAAGGGTGGGAAGATAGTTAAGAGATTAAAACTGCCTCATGATGTATTTTTGAAAATGTCCTTTTATTCAGTGTGTAACACAGCTCTAAGTGAATGAAAACATCCTGCAAAGTTTTAAATCTGAAAGTGTACCGTATATAAAGTTATTGTCTCTCAAAAGAAAGTCGATTCTGGATCATTGAAACGAGTCGTTTTTAAAACAAATCCCAAGCCGTTTCATTTTGACGTCAACATAAAACATTAGCATACTGCCTGCCCACTTTGTCTTTGCATGTTGAAAACACATTTTCATCTTTTCTGAATTAAAACGCAGATTCATTCTTTGCCACTAGGTGCCACTTTTGGAGGGGTTTAAATGGCGCTTTCCCTGGTAACGCTGTACACAAAACAGCACTGAGCTCACAAACACTGCTTTATCAGGCATTTTAGGCATTATGAGATAAAAATTAAGACCAATCGACCAATCACCGCAGAGTAGCATCATGCAAAGGAGGGGTTTAAAAAAAGGAATCACTGAGTGAAACGTTTAGGGGTCGTTGAGCAAATAAAATAAAAATAAATGCATATTATAAGACAATGAAAGTGTTTTTGACCTTGCATGCATGTCAACCAGTTGTTGGGGACTCCCAAAACCAAAACATCAACTTTTCATTACCCATAATAGGGGCATAAAAGTTAAACCACCCACGCAACCACCTAGAACACTCATGAAAAACCCATGAAGAACTTGTTAACAACTACATAACCACCCAAAACACCCCAGCAACATCTTGAAACTGCATTATGATGCAATACAAACCACTCCAAATTAGGGCTGGGCGATATATATCAAACGATACATTATGCGCATCTCATCAGTAATGCCGGTTCTTTGATTAGCGGTAAATCTCCGTCACCTGTTTTCAAAA